>CM067592.1:41612437-41794944 GCA_034336665.1 Luscinia megarhynchos | reverse complement strand
CTCTATACTTCTTGTCCACAACCAAGGATGTGCAGAGAGATGTGGATGTGGTGCTTCTGTCCCTTAACTTCCATTAGTAATGAAAGTTTCAATGTCCTGCCTTGTCCTTATAATGCTAAGTAATAACATCGAGGATATAGCCCCTCTCAGACTATGTTGCAGTTGACAGACTCATGTGATTTTATGGATATATCACTGAATATTCTTGAGTTTAACAAATGTTTCTTCATCAGGGAACTGAAGTATCCACCTCCCTCCTACACAGCATAGGAGTAAACAATAAACAGTTTTTCAGTCCTTGTGTTTTGAGCTTCTTTGAGAGTTGCCACAGAACAACCTGAAACCTGGGAGAATACAGGTACAAAAAAAAGAGTGGGAGGGCATTTATTTATTGCTGGGAGGTTTTCTGGGATTTTTCTTTGGGGGGAGGGGCTTGGCTTTTTTTTGGTTGTTTTGTTTTTTGTTGTTGTTGGTTTTTTGTTTGTTTTTAATATACATCACCCTGTTACAGCTGTGTCTACTTTCAGAGACATGTTTATCATTACATTAAATGCTCTTAGAGCCTGGGTACTTTCCTGTTTTGGTTTAGTTTGAGTTTTTAGTCAATGCACTAATAAATGTTATAGTTTAGGTGTCCAATTTTAATATACTTATTTGCTGTTGTGAGATAGAATTAGGAGCAAAAGCAAGGCAGGCTTAAAAATTATAGTGTGTAAAGGAAAACTTTATTAACAACACAAAGAAAATAACAAATTCAGAATAAGACCTTCAGACTACCCCCTTCTCCCCCCTCTTGCACTTTCTTAACAACAACATACAGAAACACTTCAGTCAGTTCCTAACTTAAATAATCTTTCTTAGTTCACTTTAGGGAGAGGAGTCTCTTCTTGTTCAGTTATAGGGATATTTTAAACAAGAAGGAAAAAAACCAACCAGTTCTTTCATGGCTTATTTTCCACTAACATTTTCACAGCTCTCCCAAACTGTGTTTATGGGCCATGTTAAACTCATGGCGTACTTACTTTTAAGAATGAGCTGTTCAGAAGCAAAAGTTCTCTTCATCTTTCTTTTTTCTATTCATACTTTATTCCCAGGAACAGAGATCTCATTTTTCCCTCAAGACAAAGGATCTTCTGAACAATCCAACCATTTATGTCTTTTCTACAGTTTATAGGAATTTTTAGTGTAATACAGTCCATCCCTATAGCTTACAAAAGGATTTTCATCTAACTTTCACAGTGTCTCCTCCTTTTTTTTCCATCTATAACCTGGCTCCTGCTTCACTGACTTTGGTGTACCCTCTCTGTTCTTTTTCCTCTCACTCAAGGGAGGATTGAAGGTCTGCAAGTCTTATTTGAGCATTGGAAGGGTTAAAATCTCACATAGAAGATGCAGGGGCTGCCGTCGGGCCATGCTGCAGCGGTGCCAGGATTTCAGGACACTTGGGCTGCACTGGGGAGCTGGGTGAGGGCCAGCAAGCCAGGCTGTGGAAGGGCTCTGCCAGAATGGAGCTCAGCTGCCTCCCGCTGCCGAGGCTGCAGGACGGGCTCAGCCGCCCCATGGCTGCTCCAGGCTGGTGGCAGGGCAGGGCTTTGCTGAGCCACAGACACACCGGGAGAGAAGGGATTGGGATCTTAGCATGGGCCTCTCCTTCCTCAGGCTATCGGGGCCCATGGTTGAAAACAGGGCCTGGAGGCCTCCAGAGCCGCCCAGCCCTGTGGGAGTCATCCTGACCTGTGCTCCAGATCAGGCAACCATTACTGAAAAAGACCTGTACCCCAACCTAAATGCCAAAGGAAAGGTTCCAAGGAGTTATGGGATTGCCCATACATATTCCCAGCCCTCATTTTCCAGTTGATCATCACCACTCCCAGTCCCTGGAATGTTCTCCCTTCCTTGTCTCCCCACTGGCTCTCAACTGATGCAGTGTCCCACCCAGCCTGCCCCAATGGACCCCACCTTCCCTTACCCCACCTCTGCACCACTTTCCCCTGTACCCACTGGACCCTAACCTCGACTCCACCCCCTCTCCTACCCCACATTTATACCCTGGGCCTCCCTACATCTTGGTCTTCGACCACCGGCTCCTACAAAGATCTTGTCCCCTTGGTTAGTGTGATCAGATTTTTGGGCCTCATCCCACTTTTATTTTCTTTATTATTAAAGTATTTTATGTTGCTATATGTAGTCGTCGAGCTGCTCTTCTTTTATTTTTACCATGATTGCCCTAGTATCAGAGAACCCTAAAAAGCATTGTCAGGGACCGCCCTCACCCCCAACACGGCCCGGGCTGCATGGGAAGGGGCAGAGCCGGTCGGTGTTACCCTGTGAAAGGCCAGAAGTGAAAGAGGGCTTTCCTGCCATTTACTTGCTTCAAGATGTAAATTCATGAAAGCGAACTAACTTCTCTAATTGGTTTCTCATGCTGTCAACAACTAAACCAGCCTCCAGTTGGTCCCATCAACTCACAGAGGAAGTTCTCAGGGAGAAAATCTTCCAAATACGCCCTCCTCCAAGGTGCCTTCAGTGCACAACCAGGACATTTCCCTCCGCCATCTCTTACAACTAAGAAAGTAGCTGAGCTGTTGGGAAGGAGTCCACACCACCTCACAGCACACAGGTCTGTTAGCTAGTGTCCAATGCAGCTCAAAACATCTCCTTGCAAACCCAAATTCTAAAACAAGCTTTCCTCCCTGCAGTAAGTACATCACAGTAGATTAATACTGTATCCCCAATCCTTTGTCTGCCCTGATTTTCAAACCAACACAGCACTGCCAGGACAGCACAAGTGATGGAGGAGACATCTCTGGAACTGGTCATTTTGGGGACTTTAGTTTGTATCTGAGTTCACTTCTGAGTGGTTGGTGTTGGAGCATTGTGGCATAGCCATTCCTGTGATGGCAGGCTGGCTGTACGTAGTTGCACTTGATCACCCACAGTTGTGAATACTCTAATGGTAGAAAATAGTACCTTTTTTCCTGGGCTCTTGCTGCATCAACAACCAGTTAGTATGCCAAGATTTACCTTGCCAATTACGAGACAACTGGGCAGTGCAAGGGAGCACTTGTTGTGCAGGTAAGAGATGTGTCCGACAGAAGTAAATAGAAGAAGAGCACCTTTAATGCTGTTGTAATTGTGGCACTGATGGCAGGTTAGCAGTTTATTGACATCCAAACATGCCTGTTTATGGGAAAGAAAGCCTCAAATGGTACATATTTGCTTTTATTACCAACTTCAACTAAGGCAGTAAAAAAAAAAAGAAAGTTATTGCCTCAAATGTGTGAGAAGGCATACAGAAACTCAGTTCAGGCCATAATGACCAGTTTCTTATCCTCTGAGACCCCTGTAGAATAAAGCAAACAAATAGTACAGAGACTTGAAGATCCCCAAACAACCATTTTGTGTCTATACTTCATTTAATACTAGTTGTAATCTGGGATTTTTTTATGTTTACAAAGATCCTTTTTACAGGAAAGTAAAGGAAGGAGAAGAGAGAAATTCTGCCGAAGGAGATTTTATTAAATCAACCCTGAGCATATTCAAATGCTGTGAAAAACAAAAGAGTGATAAATACAGAGAGCTAATACCTGTACCTTTGATTTATTATACTTAATTTCACTGAGTGGCTGAGCTGCCTTAGTGACTCAGCTGTAGCTGTGAAAATCACCTTAAGATTTGCACAGTAGCATATTTGATTTCAGCATGACTCTGCTTGGATTATCACCTTAAAATATTCTGAGATATGTAAATTAGAATCTGAGCTTTTGTTTTACAACGTCATATGTGGCAGAAGGCTTAAAACACAACTGAACCCTGCATTACCACTGAATACTTACGTTTGCTTTGAATAATGCCTTAAATCATCTTGTTGGGGTTTTTTGTTAGCTTTTAGCCCACTTGTTGTTTTCAGCCTGGTTTTTTTGGGCTGTGACAATGTGGTAAACCAAATGTGCTGAAAATATCTGCTCCAAATGTAAACATAGGCTTTCATTGGAAATTCGGTGCAGCTCCCCTTGCTTTCTCTGCTTGCCAAATTTGCTGGGAGCAGCAGTGGTAAGATTTAATTGATACAGTGATGTGATTATTCCTTTGAATTGCTCTCAGCCATATTTTGCAGTTGGCTTGGTTTGAAAGACAGGTGTCTGCTAAGAAAGGCAGAAGCCTCTCTTTGAAATGGAGAATGTAAACCCCCTCCCTCCAAATTATTATAATTTTGAAATTAAGGGGCTCTCAGGCAAAGATATGGGAATTAGGAATAACAGTTCTTTACCAGGAAAATTAAAATAGAAATACAGTATTACAAAAAACAATCCCAAAACACTGTCAGGGTTAGAATACAACCTGACACCCTGTCAGTCAGGGTGTTGGTAACAGTCCCATTAAATGGTAGCTGCAGTCCTCCTGCAGTGGCAGATGTGGTTCAGTTGAAGGAGTGGTCCTGTTGGAGAGTGCAGTTTTCCTTGGAAGGTCCAGTGATGATGTGGAAAGGTCTGGTTTTCTTCTGGAATCCAATGGAAAAAGGCTACTTTAGTGTCCCAAATCTCACTTTTTATCGAGATAAGAAATGCTTGGCTCCTTCCCCTGGCTGGAGCATCTCCCAATGGGATGATGCAATTTTATAAGTCATGCAGTGCAACTCAATGGCCCATTAGTAAAAGATATCTTCCTGGAGGAAGGATGGGTTGTGGAAGAGATAAAGATGACTGCTCCACCTGTTTTTTAACAGATGGCCCATTAGCAGAGAATATCACCCACAGAGATAAGGATCACTGCCCCACCTGGTTTCAACAGATGATGATAGAATACATACTTTTGGTTGCATCCTGTATTGCAACCTAAGACAGCAGTCCTTCATCAAACAAGAGATGGCTGGCTGCAAAACTATTAATGCAAAGTGCCAAGGACCATGCGGTCTTTTATTCAAAATCACTTCCGAAATATTAAAAAAGGCATTTGATTTTTTTTTTTCTTTACTAATGAAATTTTTTCAGAAATTCCACTGAGTTCTCTAAGACCCAGTCAGTCTGATAGTCAATTATTTGGCCCTGGTTTTCTTTGTAGCCAATAATTTTCTTCCCTTGATGTCACATTGGTATTTTGCTCTTAGGAAACAAATCTAACCTTTCAGATTATTATTGCTAATTCTGCATGACAGATAATTACACAAGTTTTCCATGCTTGTGTCAGAAAACATATCTGACAACATCTCATGTCCTTGGGATGTATGAACTAAAGTAAGGAGGTATGAACTAATAAATTAAAAATCAGGCCAATCAAGGAAATTGGGGCATTGAAAATCATAGATCCCATTTTGGCATTTCTTCAGAACATTCTTGTACATTCATCAGGCACTATCCAGCTGAAGTCTTGGCTGAACACATTAGCTCAAGAGAGGAAGAAAATACTCCCCTCTTTCTTTCATTTAGTGCTTCAAACAATTTCAAAATGTAGGATTAAGCCTGCTCAGAGACTGATATCTAAATATCTCCCTCACTGTGGCTCCCCCCGCTTAGTTCTGAGGCTATAGAAGCTGATTACAAGCTACTGGTCTGACTGTTCCTCACCTAAATATTATTCTGGGGTTTTTTTGTGTTGGGGCTTTGGAGGTTTTTCTTTCTCTACAATGCTTTGGAAACCAAATACCTGACCTAACAGCAATTAATTTATTTTAACCTCATCACTCTATTCTTCCAAAACAAATTTCCTGAAAACTATAGTGGAAGCTACTGCTTTACATTGCTGCAAACCAGTAATATTTGAATTATTCCTTAGCCCTACATTTCCGAGATTTTTAAAATTAAGTGGAGAGGAATAAAAACAATGCATGAGGAAATTATTTTGCTATGGCTTGTTTTGAAATTAATTTGTGGAGTTTTTTTTCAATAATCTTCCTGTTTGCTGATGGCTCATTATTTCATAGTTCTGCTGGAAGAATTTATAAAAGCCAGAGACTCCCAGGCCTTGGTAGATTTACATGTTTCCACTTTCAATAAAATTATGGATTTTCAGATGTGTTTTGTTAGGTTTGTTTTGCTCCATGAGGCTGATCATGTCCTGCTTCCCCAAACAGTAAGGACCTGAAAGTGGCTTGAATCACAGAAGAAAATTTTGTCAAGAATGAAGCAAATCATTTATGCAATTATTATGCTGAAAATGCTACATCCTTGATAAGGTGTCTCCATGAAATAAGTGCCTTTCACTTTCATTGCATTTTCCAGATTCTGAGTTATAAATTTGTCTGAAACATGGCATTTCTGTTTGGAATAGACAAGGAGAGAAATATTTTCACTTTTATATACTTAGCAACTATGTAGCTAATCAACTATGTTCGCTCATACTGTAGAAGGACATTCATGTTTTAAACAGAAACCAAGTATAGGAAATGTTGGCACCAAAGACAGGTATTTGTGAAGGCATCAAGACATTACAAAATAAATAAAAAGGCACAGCTAGACTGAAATCATATCTTAAGCCTTGGTTACTGTGATCTGCTAATGATATAATGATCTGCCCAAAAGAACAATAAATGCATGTTTTTCTGGGGTTTTTTTTTGGTTTTGGTTTTGGTTTTGTTTTGTTTTGGTTTTGTTTGTTTTTTGTTTTTTTGTTTGTTTGTTTTAAAGAGCTACTCTTCAGTAGGCTGTTGGCCTTATGGCAATGCATTTTACAGTTTAACAAAGAACAACAACTGCTACTGTCAGAAAATCATACATAGTGTCAAAGATGAACAGGACCAATGTAGTTATGGTTTTAATCATGATGTGATGGTGGTGTCTACACCTCTAATAAGCAGAAACTGGAACAGCAACAGATTCCCGGGACTAAGGACAAGCATTGTGATTTACTTATAATGTAGAAAACCATCTACAATGAACTGTTTCTTTCCTTTTCAGATTATATTTAATATTGCATAAGATCATGTTCTGTGGTTCAGTCTTTGTTATAAGACTATAACGCATTCTGTCATATGTATTTTCTTCTTCTGTCAGTGGGCTGCTGTGTGTGTTGTCTTTGTCTTTATTAAAATCTCTTGCATTATGTGCTGTACTTGAGAAATAGTTCTTGACATTGTTCTTATTAAAATACTCAAATGAAGTGAAAATGATGATGTAAAAGCGACTGCTTGAAAACAGCCATCACAGAAACAGCAGCATGGTTGAAGTGGAAAGGAATCTTTGGAGATCATTTAGTCCAACTCTCTGCTCAGAGCAAGTGGTTTTAGTTTTAGTTTTTCTGGCACCATGCCTACACTCTTGGACAGTGTCTATATACATCTTCTGGGTCACCTGCCCTGCTTCTAGCTCCAGTATGCCTCCATGTTGTGTTTGATTCTAGTCAGAAATTCATTTATCCTGTCACTCTTTCTTGATTTCTTGAGCCTGGATAATGTCCTTGAAAGTCAACTAGTTCTTCAGAACCCTCTGTTTTTATGACCAGCTCCCATGGGATTCTTCCAAGCTGGTCCCTGAACATAACAAAAAATGTTATGTTGTAGTGAGGGGTTGTGATCCTGATGTTTATAACGTTTTCTCCTCTCAAGTTCCTGAACTCCAGGCTTCCTTGGCTGCTTCAGTCCATAATGCCCTTACATCCCTATTGTCCTTGCTTGTAAGAACCAGATCCAACAGAGGACCTTATCTCGTCATCCACTCCTCAGTCACCTATCTTAGGAAGCCCATTAACTTCAGATACCTCTATGTGGTCTTGTACCTTGTGTTCTGCTGTGTTGTTCCTGCAGTGGATCATCTAGGTGTTTCCAGCCCCCCATGAGGACCAGGTCTCCAAGCATGAGTTTTCCTATCTACTTCTCACTGATCAGAGTGTTTGTAGCAGACATCCACCACAATGCTGCCCACTCTGGTTTGCCCTGTCATTCTGACCCATAAACTCACAGACAGCTGCCTGCCTGTCCTAGGCAGAGCTCTGTGTGCTCCTGCTGCTCTTTGCCATTCACAAGAGTCCCTACTCTCAGTGCCAGCCTGTCCTTTGTGTCCATCCATCGCAGCACACCAGCCATGTGAGTTTTCCACCATGTTTCTGTGATCTGAGCAAGACTGTAGCCCTGCTGAGGCACACAGATCTCCAATCACTTCTCCTGTTCCTCATTCTACCTGCATTAACGTGCAGGCACTACAGAGAGACCATGATGATTTCTCAGATAAACTCTTAGAGCTTCACACACAATGCTTCCTAATTACTGGGAAAGTAGTGAAACAAATTAAAAATTGGTTCATTTTTCATTTTGTATAGGCCAAGTCTCTTGGATTTTACTTATTTGCATTATTCCAAAGGATGCTTTGAAAATCCTATAAATTGCTTTGTGTAAATTAGTTAATCTTTCTCATATCTGTATAGAAGATATTCAATAAAACCTAAGTGAGGTAAATGTGACAGCCTTGACAGCCTTTAGGAGAAACTAAATCTGATAAGTACATATATTTGTTATATCTATGGTTTTTTCCCTTAAAACACACACGTGCTGCAGAACAACAGAATGTTTGAGGTGGGAAGGAACTCTGGAGATCATCTGCTCCAATCCCCCACTTAAGTGTGGGAACTGAGAGCCACATAGAAGGATTTATATATCTTCTAGCTTCTGACAAAGCTGCTTATATTGATAATGCACCTAAATTAGACAAAAAAGTGGCTGGTTATGAAAACACTTGAACATATTCTGACTAAAATTCTTACTCTACAGAAAATACACTAACAAAATTAGGAAGAAAAGTTATTAGAATATTAATGGAAACAGGAAGTATACCATGACTGTCAAGAATAAAAGACATGAAAAAGCCGAGGCAGTAAAAAAATGAAACAAAGAGTGATTTTTCCAGTTTCTTCTGTAGAAGTTCCTTGAGATTTATGAAAATCCTTCATCTATCAATTCGTTTTATCCAAAAGATTGGAAGCTAAAGCAAGTGTCACACAAATACAAAATGTATTTGTTAACAAATGGTTATGAAATTTATGTGTCTAACAGGAATTTACTATTAATAAAGCTCTGAAAAAAATTAAAAATATAAGAATAAATTGTATCATACAAAAGATATAAGACAGGCCTTTGAAATGAAAATGTGAATTGAGAGACAAAACTACCATAGTATCAGCATAAGTAGGAACAAAACAGACCTAGACTTACAAATTCCTCAGAGGTATAATTTTCAGGTCTTTCATTCCCTTAAAATATAATACAGTTTCTTGATCAAATTCAGTGTCTGACAGAGTCTAGGGTTTTGTGGTTTTGCCTGTGTAGAGAAACTTGAGATTATGGAAACACAACTAGATACCTTCTACATTAGTTCTTTGGACATAGTACAGAATTATCCAAATAGCTACATTTAAGTCTCTCAAGAAGGGCTAAAGAAAATTTGATTTATGCTGTATGACCACAAATGAGAAGGTAAATCTCATTCAGTATTCATAAATGCAAAGAAATACATTCAAGAAAAGCTAACCTTATCTTCACTTCATAAGGTACTCTAATTACTTGTTACCTTTAAGAAAAAAAGAAAAACCCATGGGTTGATTTTAAACAGTACTCTTAGGACCAGTTGCAAAGTTGGTTAAAAGGATGAAAGGAGTGCACAGCTTTTCTGGGAAAGCAGAAGAGAAAAATTAAGTGAAGAAGAATGTGGTGTGCAAACACCTATGGGTCCCATAAGCCTAGGACAAAATCTTCAGTCATCAGGCTGTGGAGGGACAGAATACAGAGTGTTGGGAATAGCGCTTAGGCAAAGTAATGGAAGACAGCTATGATAAGCATCCAGTGTCTGGATGTATCTGTAATTTTCCAAATGTTAGAGATGTTAACCTCCACTAATGCATATTCTTTTAGGCTTTTTCCTTAAAGTCATAGCTGTCAGGAGGACAGGCCCACATACACAGGCCCATACTCTATTCACAATATCTCCAGAATTATTTTACGTCACATATTGAAATGAGGAATTCAGTATTACCTACTCCATAAAGAGAAGGAAAGGTATCATATCATCCACTCATAGTTCCCCCTCTATGGAGAATAAGGGTCTACAGGAAGAGCCCTACTTGACCTCTTCATTTTGTCAAAAATGAGGTGAGGGACTAGAATTACACCTGTGAATACCTCATCTTTTCTGCAGAAGAAAAAACATAGGCAGTTAATTTAGAAAGCGCAGCAAAACATAAACCAGTCTCTAAATTGCATGTAATGAAGAGCATAGGAGGAGAATGTCTTTTATCACTGTAGTAAGTTCTTAGGATGCCAAAAATATGAGATTTCAAGGATTTTTATTTGGTAGGGCCATTTCCCTCTGTGGCTTCCAAGCTGTTAGTTTACAAATCCCTTTCCTAAAATGTCACATTTATTTCTGAAGTGACTTTGATGTGAAACATTGTCTGACTGGGTTTTTTTTCTGTATTATAGTAGAGTACTTCATTTAAGGTAATTGCATCTTTTGATGTACAGTGATTTTGCATAATTTTATTAGTCACAGAGTAAAACCATGGAATTAAATTTAAAAAAAAGAACCTTTGTAAGCGTGTTTGACTGCTAATGATGTCTATGGAAGTTACTGGTGTTTTGAATATAATACCATGCCTGCAATGTTCTGCAATACAGATTTGTACTAAAATTGTACGGATTGAGTGCCATGCAGCAAATGAAGACATGGTCCACTGCAATGCAGACTTTAAAAAAGTGTGATTAAATGAAAATTTTTTCTGACCTGAAAAAAACCAAGCTGTGTGACCACATTAGAGTACTTAATACAACACCTGAGTGTTTGCTCTGCAAAGGAAATGGTGAAATGGATCTTCAAATGCAGCAATTACAGAGGGAATTATTTTTTTTAGAATTCTGTAAAGTGTAAGACAGGTTGTATTGTATCCAGAAAGATATAACTTCTTAATAGGAGAGCAAGAGTACAGTGAAAATAAATAAAAGAATTGCTGTTCGCTATGCCTTTGGTGTACCCCCTGACATTTTGATATTTCATTCCTATTTTGCAAAAAACAGTCCTAGAAAATGAAAAAAACATATATAATAAATAGCCTTTGCCATATATAAAGAACAGATAAAACCTCCAAACACTACTACCAAAACCCTTTACATTCTGAAACTATTTTTAAAGTATTTCTTTGACAAAACACTCAATTTCTGTTTCACTCTTTTTACTCCAAAATCATGCACTGTATACGGATACCACTTAGAGTAAAATTGCATCCCCAGGCAGCTGTCATTCTTCTCTGCAAAGGAATGTCACACTAAGTTAACAAATATTTTACTCCTTTACACCCTCCAAGTATTCGGGGCACCTGCACTGTGAGATTCCACATGACTACACCCTGAGCATTTTAAAGGCAGTTACTCGTGAAAATAAGAGATGTTTTAAGGGTACATTCAGTACACATTCTTTGAGTGTCTGACCGTTTAGAAATCCAGTGTATATGTTGTGTTCTGCCCTGTGATGAGCTGCCTCCCATATGTAACATCTTGGTGCCCATTTGGCAATAATGCTCCGAAACAAGAAGTTTGCCCCCTGCTGTCGCCATGGTTTTGCAAGGGGACACTAATATACACAGGCAGACAGTGCACTCACTCTCAAGAATCTTAGCATCTAGTGTAAGCAACATAATTTCACACTGTTAAAAACAAGATTGTTTCCTGCACATTAAATCAGGTCATTTTCCATACCTGCAGTTAGACTTGGCTGTATTACAGTCTGGTAGCGAGATACTGGCAACAATCAAGCTGGAAATAAGGCAAAATTGCCTGAAATGCTGTGGTTAGTGTTACATATGAATAAATAAAATTTAACTGTGAAAAAGTTTTAGGCAGATGCCATCTCTACAGTGGAAAAACTCTTTTGTTTCAAAATCAGAACAGATTCTTTAGATCTAATCTTAACATTGATTTAGACAACAAAATTATACAGATTAGCTATGTACAGTTTCATAAATATTTAGGTGCTCAAAGTGCAGTAGCAGTTCCTTTCTGTAATTTCACCAAATGTATGTAAAATATATACAAATGCAGTGTATAGCCCTTGCCTGGCTTCCTAGTAAAAATCTTCATCCTTTGAACTATGTAAATTCCTATAGCTATTTTTAGGCCTCCTAGACTAATGCTAGCCTGGGCAAATTCATTGTAGTTTCATGGCATTTGATAGGTTTTCTTCCTTCAGCTGCCATTCATGGATTCGCAAAGACGAGAGTCTTGTCCATGAATAAATACAAGCTTAGGTCTGCAGCCAACAAAAAGAAGCACAAATATATATGACTGTTGGGTTTGACAGTCCTGCCTTCTAATACTGAGTCAGATACTCTTCTGTATCAAACATCAGTTTTCAGTGAAATTTTCCCACTCCCTGTGAAATGAGAAAAGTGACCATATATGAAGGATTTTTTTTCTTTTCCTATCTTCCTTAGTGGAGGATGTTGCACCATCTTTCTTTCTGCTTCTGTCTGTGTTGTGTGTTGAATGTTCTGGAAGAAACATATTATTAGAGCAAGATCTTACTCTAATATTCAGCTCATATTTGATAAACATAGATGCATAAACAGATGCAGTCATCAGTATCTAGCCAATAACCCTGATAACTTTGTCCTCTCCTTATTATTCTCATTTTTGGCTCATAAATCTTTGTGTATTAAAACTTCTATATGGTAATACAGGAAAGCAGATTCTCCCCTGGCTCAGTGGAGCTGCTCAAAACTCAAGACCAAGTATTTTGTGCTAATTAAGAAAGAACTTAAACACAGTTTGGGGTCTACACGAAGTAAAAGATTAGTTGTGTATGATAGCACTGATGTCTTCACCAGTTAAACATCTAATCTAAAAAAATACCATATTGATATTCTCCTTAGTACTATATTAAATTTCTTCTATTTTGTATATGCATCTAGTAAAAGAGACTCAAATAGGTAATTGCTGTAAAAAATGCTGTAGGCATTTTGTCTTCCCATTCCCACAGGAAGCAGCTAGTCTAAATCAATATGTATGTTGAGGATGACAGTATACTGTTTGAAAGCATGTTGTAAATAATTTCCTCATAAGCTCCCCAAGCTCCATCTAATATCTAAAAGCAAAGTTTTGAGGCATTCTCATGTTGACATATTGCAGCTTGCCAGCTACAGGAATTGCTCTGGAAAATCCCTGTATTATCAAAATCCAGGTCAGAATGGTTATATAATCTTAAAAGGAATAGCATATTGGCCTAAATCTAACAGTTTAGTAGCAACATAATATCCTGAATGTTAAGACACCTTGGATTTTAAGAATTAAAGTGTTACCAATCCTGTGTATTTTTCCAGTGGAAACAGTTCTTTTTCCCAAGGAAATAGCAAGAGAACAGAAGGCCAGTATACAATCAGAATGCCTCATTTGGAATAAGGAAACTCTTAAATGAATAAGCAAAGACATCCTTCTTTTTACATCTGTACATCTCTTACTCTTTGAAAAACAGATTGGTGTGAGAATTATATGAAATCTTCACATTGCTAGCTCCAGACAGCTAGAAGATATAATAAATTATATTGTGGGTGCTGTCTGCACAGCACAGGCAAAATCTGATTGTTCTGTTGCAGAAACAAATTTCATTTTCTCTTTCATCATGCAAAATGCCCAGCCCCAAAATATGGCATGTGGTTGTTCTGCACTTGTGGTTGCTTGTGAGAAAGGTGGACCAAGCATCTTGTATCATCAAGGATTTGTGACAAGTAATATCACTTCCTCTAGATAAAGTTTATTTGGTTGCTATCTCTGATAAACCAGCTTTTCCAAAAGGTAGCTGCTTAGGATTCAACTCTGAACATCTTAATTTAAAGTTGAAGTGAGTACTTAGGCATCTATTTGAAGATTAATCTTGCTACAGTTCTTACCTGAATATGTGTCTATACATTTGATGTTCTGATATGAGCTATGTTTCTGAGAGCTACTTCCCACTTAAGTCAGTTGAAGGGAACACTTACTGGGAAAGATGTCCATTATTTCAGTTAAGATGTATTCCAGCAAGTGATGCAGTGGAGCTTCATTTCAATAGAGAGACACCAAAAGAGAATGAAGATATCAGGATTACAGAAAAAGCAAGCTGTTTTTATGTGTTTTTTTTAGTTTAAAGGACATGAGATAGAGACCTGGCACAAAGGGCTTTTGCCATTATGTTTAATTTTGGCCTTGTTTGTCCCTGTGGTCAAGAAGCAGCAAATAAATCTCTCATCCAAGAGAACTATATTGGCTGTAAGTAGAAGTGGCATGCTCTACCTGCAAGGAGTTCAAGCACAAGTAATCCAGACTTTTATATCTCAATAAGAAATCAAATTCAACATCAAGTATTTATTGTTTTTTCAATTAATTTTTTTTACATTGCTTATTTTGCATAATGGGTGCTGTTGTATAAATCTGCATATGGAATTGAGTGGGGAATATTCACAATAAGGCAAAATTGTGCCAAATAACACTGTTTAATTGACAGAGATGATCATTACCTTTTCAGGAAATTTTGCTTTGGTGTCTTTTTGCCTTTTCTTTGTCTTTCTTTTCTTGTCTTTTTCTTGTCTTTTTCTTTGTCTTCTGTACCTTTAACAATAATCATATTTAAACCAAGAGGAATTTGGTTAGGATATGTTAATTTTTCTACCAAGTGATATTGATGTGCATGTATTACACACACACACACACACACACATATATACATATATTTTAAAAACGGGAGTTTTTTAACTTCTTTACTACCAACTTTATGTATTTAATAGATATGAAAAATAAGAGAACAGATAGTTTAATGATTATAGTCCTGGATATAAAAATTATTTTAATGGTGTCCCTGAATGGTCTTTAAGGTAATAAATAGGGCATGGCTTGGTTTTAATTTTATGATGATTAATTTTATGAAAAACATAGTTTTTTACCACTTGATCTGTTTTATCTGGCAACAGATTTTAAATTATCCTTTGGCCATTTATGTAGAAAACTAATACAATTTAATGAAAAGTAAACATCACCAAGAAAAGAATTCTGATTTGGGCCATCTATGCAAAATATCATGAAAATAAGATAAATTGATTTAACATTTCCTTGTGGAAGTAAAAACAGAGAGATACTTTCCTCTAAACAATGTACAAAACAATGCACTGTAGATCAGAGACCTGACACATCTACACTGACAGTAAAATTTAGTTAGCATTCAGAGCAGCAGAGTAAAGCTAAGAATTTTTCTTCATCCTCTTCAGCTTGTTTTCTCAACTAGATATTTAAATGATCATTGTACATATGCATGTCAATGTTTATATGTGGAAAACATGAGGATTATTCCTCTGATTCTCTCTATGTTATAGTTTTCTTGGCACAATTTGCAGTAAAAATGCATCTTTGTAGTTACTCATTGTTTTGTATATATTTCTGATTTTAGGCAGAATTTGTTTTGCATTTAAGAAACATTTCTTATATTTTAAAACCATGTTCTTTTGGTTTTTTAAATATAAGATATGCTAACCAATGATTCTACATGTATAAAAGGATTGTCTGTTTATGCTAAATTGGTACAATTGTTCTTAATTACTGCAATTTGTTAAAGAAGATTCTGGGCACTAAATTCTGAGGCAGAGTCAGTTTTATTTCAGCTTGATGTGGGTGTCTCCTGAGGAGGACCCTGAACAAGGAAATCCCTGGACCTTTACGCCCCTGGAGTCTCTGCACCTGATTCTTACACGTTCTACACGCACCCTGCATGCACCTCTTGGTCCAACAGGCCAGATTAATGATCAGGGGTGTTCTAACACCTCACTGGAGTCTTCCTCCATATTCACATGGGCAGGCCATTAATCGATCTTTTCTTTCATCTTGGGACAGGCTTTGGGCCCTCCAGGGTCTCAAGTCTTATCTGAAAGGTAAACCTTTGTTTACTCCCCGGCTCAGCCATTCATGTTAACAGAGTTAATTTATTAGTTCACCTGTGCCTACCTTTGAGTTGGTGCTGGGTTTTCAATTAAACTTAATACTACGCAAGTAAATTCTGATGTCCTGCAAGTAAAGTTGCTCTAATCCCAAACAATCTCATTTTATGTGTTACAGTGTAAAGGGCATTTTGTTTAATTAAAATTCGCACTCTTGTTAGATAGTTTATTATCTGGTTTTATAAAAACAGTGTGTTGAAAATTGAGATCTAATTGAGACTCAGGTACCATGACAAGGAATTATTTTTTTTTTGTCCTACCTCCATTCCTAGTTGGAGATGTGCATGACGAGCTGGTTAAATTAAAATACAACAACTGATAATGTGAAAAGTCACATGTGTTTTTCTTTTTTCTTACTTTTAAGGCTTATTGATCTGGATGACTGTATGTTCTCACAAAAACTATTGGTGACCTGTCAGAGGCATGGCTGAAGTGCCAAGGGGTAGCAAGAGGTAGATCTCAAAGCATGCAAAGCCAATCATTATAGCCCAGCATGCATTTTTTTGTGATTTGAAGTGGATGGAGATTCTTGGATGATGGAATCTGATCTTTGGGAGTGCTTGCAGAATGGCAGCTGCTGTGTTGCTGGCGGAGATGGTCACTGTGTGCCCAAACATGGCATAAACACAGGTGTTAGTGACTGATTGCAAATTAATGGCAATTGCTTTACAAATAGGACCATTGACTTGGGCTGAAATCTGGACTTTTTCTTAGTGAAATGCAGTCTTGAATTGGTGTTCTTGCATGGAGAAGGATGGACAAAGTGAAATTCTGAGCTTTTGTTAATAATTCTTATACTCAATACTCATGGTTTTAGTAGATAAGTAAACCCCTCTGCAGATTAGTTTATGCTAATAACACTGGAAGGTTTGGATTAGGTTTGGAATATGAAAAGACATAAAGCATTAGCAATTTTGTAACTTGATTGAAGTTCGTTGTTTCATGTTTGAGGTTTTTTAAAGATAAATTATTATGATTTTATAATTTAAAATGTCAAATCTGGTATAACTCTGGAAAAAATATGAATATATTTTAGGCAATAATGAATTTATTTTTTATCTCGTCATTATCAACATGTCTTTGTACAAATGCATAATCCCCATTTCACATTGCTTTAGTTTATGGGGTTCTATGATATTTAATACTATGGATCAGAAGGCAGGTTTTTTTTCCAGGCTAAAGCCATGCTCCTAAGGAAATGCAATTATGGATAGAAAATTTGGAGAGACACATCTTACACTAGGAAAATATGTGTTTGTCTTGGTGATGTGTTTGTCAGGAATTTAGAAAGTTTTCCTGTTACTCTGTGCTGTACTTCTGCTAGAGTTGGGGATTTCTGGCTTAGCTTGTTCAGGTGATGTCACCTAAAATAGCAATGGCTTTGGGTGCTTTTCTCCATTAGACAAGCATTGCTGAAAATGTAGTTTATAGGTTTCTATTATGTAAATTAGATGATGTCTTAGAAAGTTTATTACTCCAGAGAGCTTTGGGTCTACTTAACAGACACCCGAGAGGCATAATGCAAATGCTCTACAAGCTATTTTTGGGATCTTTATAAAAGAGGACAAAACCATTCCACCCGAGGTCTTGCCTTCACTCTCCATTTTGCACTATTGTAATTGATGGGGAGTCAACAAAAATGCAGAGGTCAGGGGATCTTTTTACAAGGTCTGAACCTCACGTGACAGTGATAACAGCAGTATAACTTGATCTTCTTTTTCACTTTTAAGGGAAAAAGAAACAAAACAGTGAATTCAGCTCTCAAATATGCTTACAAGTTGTTCAGTCACTGGCACTTTGATACCTCTACAAAATCATCTACTGAGGCTGGGAACAGAAAGAGGGATGTTTCACAGGAATGCTTGGACCAGAAGCTGGTGAAACGCCTAACGTTTGTTATCTGGTCTCTAGTGGTATTAATTTTTCCTTCATTCTGTGTAAGCCTTCTGTTTGGAGCTTCTTCTGGTAGATTCCTGCAGGTAAGTCAAGACTGCTTTTCTAGTCCTCTTATTTTCTTCTCAGCTTTAGATACACACGTTAGAAAAGAGATATGTTTTTACTTCAATAGTGTGTGTTTGTCTATATTTCACTGGTAGTTTTGGAGATGTGGGCTGGACTTTGTAAAAATGTGGGCTGTTTTCTTTCTCAGTTTCCTTAAGGAGAGGTAGTGTTAGAAATCAATGCATTAGATTTTTCTTCTTGTTAAATTATAGAAGAATCTATTGTTCTGTTGAACTTAGATACGAGTCAGTAGATGACTATTAATTCAGAATATTTGTGTGCCAAGCACATGCTGGTTCAGGAGCTCTCCTGTTGTATCCATTATAGACTGCATTTGCACTAATCCCCAAACCGGCAATAGTAGAAAACAAACTCAGCTTTCCAGACTTCCAAAAATTCCTTCTGTATTTAGGGACAAAGGGATTATCTGCAACACTGTGAAGAATCCCAGAAATACTTATAATACTTATTTTATTTTTTTGAGTTTGAAGAAAACAGAAAAAAAGAGGGTTAAAATCTTCAAAATGTCTCATTTTTAAAATAGCAATAATGTCTTTGCCCATTTAGCTTGAATATGAATCAAACTGTCTGAGAAAATGTGGGAACAGAAATTGTGTTGAAAACCAGTCTTCTTTAATTCCTTCTGTAGAAAGAATTGTTTTCTCCCTCACATTGCCTTCCATTAAAATTCTCATTTTTCTGCTGAACAAAGTGAATCTAGCAGGAGGCAGGGCCCTCTTTTCAAGGTCCTCTTTCCATATACTCTAGAAGTTCCCCTTCATTCTCTGTGAGCATTGATCAGCAAGTTATTTCTAGCTTAAAGATCCTTTCTGCTGTAGAAGTATTTTCAGTACTTTCAGACCTGTTCCAACACTTTATAAATCGTAAGAGAGATTCGCCATATGTCGATCTCATTAAATTGACAGTCTCTAGATTGGCATTTGTTCTTTGTGCAATTTATGTGTGACACAATGATCAGAAAATGCTGGATCTCTCATTTTAATTAGTTTTCTAAAACTTCCTACTTCTCTTTTCCTACATGTCATTGTCAGGAAGTCATGAAGTTATATTTTACAATATTTACCTTAAGTTATTAACTGAAATTAAAATTAACTATTAACACAATTTAAGACAGAATTTTTGCTTTAAGATGAAAAAGGAAAAAGAACATAAAATGTGTATTATATCTTTCAAAAGTACTTTTAAAGGATGTTCCCTCTTTTTTTCTAGCTTTATGTTTAAAGATGAAGTGAGTATGTTACTGACTTCCATTTTTTTTTCATGGAATTAATTGAACTAATAATTTGATAATTTAATTTCATCAGATTTTTGAAGTGCCAATATGTCTTAGACTGAAGAACTAAGCAATGTGTGTCAGTGCAAAAAGTTGTTCACCAACAGTTATTGGTTTTTTGTGGGGCAAGGCAACAGCAGAATTTAATGTAAATTTAATGCTAGTTCAGTTCATGAATTAATTACTATATTTTCAATATCCTAAAAATACTGAAAACAAATAAACTGAACATCCTGGAGCATACATTTGTGTAAGAAATAACAAATACTTCTCTTTTTCCAAACAAAAGCTGATATATTTGGTTTTTTAAGCAGTTTGTTTTCAATCCTTGCTCTCAGGTGTATCTGTCAAAGCTGAAAAACATTCTGTTTATTGGTGCTACCAAAACCAGTGCATTGACAAGGTGAGGTTCTTAGTCACACAAACACCAGGGACAATTAAATTTCAATTGCAAACTAGTCACTGAAAAGTTAATTTTTCAGTTGTTTTTAAGCTCACTGCTGGAAAGTCAGCATGACTGAATTAAAAGTGCTTGTAATCTTGCAATGATGCATGCTGTCTCTCCTGATCTGGTCATACTATACTCAGCAGAGATTGGGATGCTTCAAGGGTATTAGCAGATTAATGTTTAAAACTGATGTATCACATAGCAAATCTATAATAACCATTGTACTGGAATACTGTAGGGAATCATAGTTGCAGGTGAGGTGATAATTCTTCTATTATAAACATGTCAACTTAGTGGTGTTAATTTATTTTTGTGTTACTGTGGGTTAGAAAGATATGGTCTCTAAAGAGAAAGGGTTTCCTCTTAGTAGCTGTTAATGCTCAGAGATTTCACAGCCTTATCATTTTGGAAATAAAAGTTCTTGGGTCTCAAAACAGGGGGTTTTTTTTTGTATCTGCTTCTTGTATCGGTCTCCTGTCATGCTGAAGATCTACCTGATGTAAGATTACTCAATTTATACATCTTCTTGATGTATCACGTGTTGGTGGATAGCCTTCTAATAGCTTGCATCTCTGTGCAAATGAGATGCCAAATTCTAGTGTTGGAGTTTCTGTGATTCTCAGGCTGCAGCCTGCCAGAAATGTGAAGTCTGCCTGTGGTGAGGGTTGTGCGGCTTTGTGGTATGCTCTTAGAGCTGTTGTGTGAGGCTGGTGGTATAGATGTGTGGCCAGAATTAGGGATAGGCTAATGCACTTTTCAGGGTACAAGTATTTTACCAATGTCCATAGTGGTGGTGTCTGTAGGAGTTGCTCTTCTGTGGACCCAACTTTAGTGCACTTCCAGTTTTACATCTGCAAGCACCTCCCCAGTCAAAATACTCTGTAGAGTCTTTTGGTGAAGCCTGATATAAATAACGAGGTGGGGTAGGAGTAAGACAGAGACCTACTCTGGACAGCTTCTAGGGGAAACTATCTTGCAAAATGCTGCATCAGTTCTTCAAAAGAACCAGGCTTACGCCTCCGTCTGCCATGTGCACGGAAATATTGTGCAAAGAAGGCAAGGACATAGCTGGGAAAAGACCTTTGCTTCCTGTGGTTAGCCAGGGAAGCCGTTCGGAAGATCTCGTGCTGTACGGAAAGTCAGGGCCCCATTCTCTCCAATGGTGTTACGCAATGATATCGCAACCCGCAGTTTGCAGCGGTGATGTAAGCACCCCGCGGTTATTTAAGGGGGCGCGCCCGCCAAAATAAACTCATTTCACCATCGACCATACTGGTGCAGTGAGTGATTGCCCGGCAGGCCTGTAAGTTTAGCCGTCGTGTTCTCTTCCGAAGCGGGTTGCCAGCCTCTTAGAGTCAGCATAGTGGTGCCGAAACCCGGGAGCGCTCCCCGACACACAGGTAAGAGCGGCCGGGACGTCGGGAGTCTCGCCGGACGGAGAGAGGACGGCCGAAGCGGCAGGACCGACTTCGGCGGGGAGGATGCTCCCGTACCGCCGAGATGGACGCACTTGACAAGGTAGTTATTGAATTGCATAAACAGTGGGGTATCAATTGTCAAATCAAGGATTTTGAATGCGCGGTAACGCGGTTGTTAAAATTACGTGTTATTGATCGCCCTGTTGATATTCTGCATTCCGAGTGCTGGGATAAATGCACAAAAGCATTCACAGACGATGTTATGTTTTCCGGGTCCGGCAGGTGTTTAAAGAGCTGGGGAAAAGTTACGGGGGCATTGAGGAAGGCTCTATCAGAGCAGGAAACGTGGAAGGCTGCTCAAAGCTGTTTAAGAGTCATTTCTAAAGTGGAGGTGGGAGCTACCCAAACCGTGTTTGATGACTGTTCTGCAGATTTTGGTTTGTCGCCCGAGGATGGAGATCGCTCACAGCTGCTGCCTCGGTCCCTTACCCCTACCCCCACCCCCAACCCGGACGTCAGACAGAGTGTACTGCCGGAGGGTGGTGATGCTTGTGGGCTTGACAGTGACTTTAACAGTGCGGGCTCCGGAGACGTTTGGGAGAGGCCGCCACCTTATGCGCCACAACATGGCGCCGAACAAGAGGGAGAAGGGCGGGGCGAGGAGTTGCTTCCCGCCACTTGGGTGCGCGAACGGGACCCCTTGGAAAGGGGAGAGGAAAGCTCGGGAACCAAGGGGGAGGAGAATCTATGGCCCAATCAGGGAGCGCGCCCCAAAACATTCCCAAATAGGGAAAGGCACTCCCCAGAAAGGAGACGGAGAGGGGGTGTAGAGAAAACCGCCCGTGGGAAAGAGAGAGGGCGGAGTCCGACAAAAGGACGCTGCAGGTCGGAAACCTTTTATCACTCGACCTCCTCTGAGTCAGAGGCTAGCTCCGATTCCGACTCGGAGAGGGAAGGAATACTTGCAGCTTTTGCTAAGCTTACCGGTCTGCCTGCATTGCACACGGCTAAGAAAGGTTCACAAAAACCCATGCCATTCACAGACTGGAAGGAAATCCAGATGACATGCGCCGATTTAGCCCCATTTGCGGTCCAAGTGTTCCCAGTCAGATGAGTAAACAATGATTTGCCGGCTTACTCCCCAGTGAACCCTAAGGACATGCAGGCAGTTGTAAAGGCCATTGCTGAGAAAGGGATAAATTCTGCAATGGTTTCTACCATGATTGACGGTCTGTTTGGCAATGATGACATGCTGCCTTTTGACATAAAGCAAACATGCCGGATGATTTTTGATGGAGCTGGCATGATAGTATTTAAGCAGGAATAGGAGGACAACTGTTTAAATATGCTAGCCAAGGTTACCGGGGACAATCACCCACTACGTAATTCTAGCCTGCAGCAATTAATGGGGAAAGACCCACAGATGGTCAGCCCCCAAGCACAAGCGCAAGGTTTACGGGCCTTGGAGGTCACAGCCACCACTCGTGCTGCCCGAGAAGCTATCCGCACTGCCTGCAGAGTAGTTGCCAAGCTGGACCCATGGTCTACCATCAAGCAGAGTGAAAGCGAAAGTTTCATTCAATTCGTAGACTGCCTTCAGGCAGCTGTGGATGTTTCGGATTTGCCGGCAGAGGCCAAAGGTCCTATCATAGCAGGTTGTCTACGGCAACAGTGTAGCCAAGCCAGCAAGGAAATCCTGTGCTCTGTACCAGCATCGCGGCGATGATCAAGCACGTCGCGAGAGAGGAAAATCTGGCCCCAGTCCAAGCCGCAGTGGGCGCTGCCTTAGCACCCATCCCAGCTAGGGTTGGCGCTGCCGTCGCGGAAGTAATGGTTGTTCAAAACTATTGTGGTCACAAGCAACCAGCACCGCCGGGCCCCCCATCCCAAGACAGGCTGAGAGGACCGTGCTGGGCATGTGGAAAGAAGGGACACATCGCTAAGGAGTGCAGAAGCAAGAAGCAGGGAGACAGGCGGGAGAGGGGGCAGATGGGTCGCTTGCCTCCTCCCAGCTGGAATGTCTGACGACCTACTTATGTGAAACCCGCATGGGGCGAGCAGCTTCTGAACCCGCTGCCCCCCCGAGAAGCCACCAACTTTATGGCCCAGAGCTCCTTGTCCCCCCAGCAATCAATCGAGCCCATGAACACTTCCAAGTCTATGAGCGGGACATCACAGACCAAATCCTTTGAGTGGCCTTGGCAGTACAATGTGACAGCCCCCCAATAATATGGGGAATCTGCCGACAATACTTCTACAGCTCGTCAATAGGCCCCTGGAGAAGCAGCCGACCTCAACTCAGTGACACCACTATCAGCGTCCCATTTTTAATTGACACTGGTGTGGATGTAACAGTTATTCCGCTGACGTCTTGGCCTCCAAGCTGGAAATTAGAAGATGCACCCACCGTAGGCGGAGTAGGAGGAGTCTCCATCGCAAAGAAAAGCGTGGAACTAATATCAATAATTCTTCACAGCGATAGAGGGCGTGAAGCAGAAGTTCAGGCTTTTCGTCTATGTTTTAGCAAATTTTCCACCTTTGCTCGGACGAGACGCTTTGTCTTTTTTAAATGTCAGGGTGAAAAATTTACCCTGAGGGCCACTGCAGCATACCCACCACCACCAATCAAGCTAACATTGAAGTCATCAGACCCAGTATGGGTTGAGCAGTGGCCCATTCCCAAGCCTTGAATATCCATCCTTCTCCAATTGATCCAACGAGAACTAGACAAAGGGCGCATTGAACCAACCACGTCCCCATGGAACACACCTGTGTTCCTAATACCCAAGCGCAGCAGCGAAGGCTCCCGTTTGCTCCATGACCAACGCGCCATCAACAAAAAGATTCAACCTATGGGCCCAGTCCAGACGGGGTTACCTGGGAACTCTTTTATCCCCATGAACCAGCCATGTGCGGTTCTTGACATCAAAGATTGCTTTTTCTCTATTCTCCTGCACGATCAAGATAAGGAACGGATTGCCTTCTCTGTAATGTTCCCCAATGGCCAGCAACCCATTTTACGGTTTATTGGAAAGTCCTTCCCCAAGGAATGGTTAACTCTCCCACTATCTGCCAGATCATCGTGAGCCGAGCCCTAGCCCCAGTTTGGTCTGCAAACCCAGAGGCCACCATCATTCAGTACATGGACGACATCCTCATTGCTGCTACCAAAACAAGCCTTGTGGACAAACTTGTAACAGTCATCTCCAAAACTTTTAAGACCAGCGGCTTCGAAATAGCCGATGCAAAGATAAAAAGAGGGCCTTCTGTCACGTTCTTAGGCGTCCAAATCAACAGCTCCTATGTAACACCTCCAACCATCAAGATCCGCCGTAACATCCAGACACTCCACGACGCACAACAAGTTGTAGGATCTTTGCTGCGCAACGTCGTCCTTATCCCGCCGGAAATCATGTCCCCATTGTATGACCTCCTCAAGGGTAAGCACCTGTGCGAACAGAAAACATTCTTAAAAGATGCTGCTCGCACACTCGACTTTATTGAACAATAACTGCCTGTGGCAGTTCTTTCCCGTTGGAACCCAAGCCTACCATTAGATCTGTACGTGCACTTTACCAAAGGAGGTGTAGGAGCCTTAGCACAAGGACACTGCCAAGCCAATTCAGTGGGTGGTCCTAGGAAGAACTTCTTGTGCCTTTACCCCGCGAGTAGAATGTCTTGGAAACCTAATCATGAAGGGCAGGAAACTCACCCTGAGTCACCTAGGTTTCAAGCCTGCAAAAATATATCTACCATTCCGAAAGCAGATCCCAGCGTCATCAGTAGCAGTCTCAGAGCATCTTGCTCTAGTCCTTTTTGGTTATGTGGGAGAACTTTGTTATGCAGTGAAACCTCCATGGACCCAACTACTAACAATAGTAGATGTTGACCTCCCACAAAAAAAGACCGACCCCAACCAGGATCTACCATGTTCACCGACGCGTCATCAACTACCTCTACCGTGGCCGTAGTGTGGCAACTTCAAGACCAGTGGCAGTGCATTAAAATGACAGACAAATCGCTATCAGTCCCGCTTTTAGAAGCCTCCGCTGTGGTGCTAGCATGTGGACTCTTTCAATCCGAGCATCTCAACATTGTCACCGATTCCATGTTTTTTGCCAAACTCTGTCAGGGGATGTCCGGTCCAGGCATTTCAGCTTCTCCTGCTGCAACCATGATTGAAGAGGCACTTTCCTCACGTCAAGGCACTGTGTCCATCATTCATGTCAACAGCCAGGACCCCGTCAAAGGGTACCTCCAGATCGGCAACAACAAAGCCGATGCCGCCACAAAAGGACTTTGGACCTTGCAAGATGCACGGCGACTGCACGAGTTGCTCCACGTCAGAGCCAAAGCGCTTGCCAAGAAGTGCGACGTTCTAATATCCGATTCCAAGCACATAGTGGCCACCTCTCCCCATTGCCAAAAGGCACCTCTGTGGTCCAGTGGAATCAACCCTAGGGGCCTCAAAGCCTCAGAGATCTGGCAATCAGATTTCACCCTTTGTCAGCTGCTGAAGCCCAGAGCCTGGCTCACTGTAACAGTAGACAGTTACAGTGGCATGGTCATCGCCACCCAGCACGCCAAAGCAAACTCCAAAGCCACCATCCAGTACTGGCTGACAGCCATGGCATGGCTCGGTATCCCTAAGCAGATCAAAACGGACAATGGGACAAATTTCATCTCTAAGTCGGTGCAGGAGTTTGCCACCAGATGGGACATCAGCTTAAAACAGGGTATCCCCTATAATAGCACAGGCCAGGCCATAGTAGAAAGAGGCAACCAAACCTTGAAGACCAAATTGGAAACCCTGGCCAAAGCAGAAGGGTTCTCCAACGGTATCCCTCCACCAAAACAACCATGATTGTTGGCCACCACTTTGCTAGTGCTGAACCAGTTTCCCAGGGGAGATCACACAATAGCTCCTTCCCAAAAACATTGGGCTACAGAAGCAGTTAAAACAGGCCCGCCAGTCAGCATTAAAAATGAACTGGGAGAATGGGAAGAGGGGTGGAAATTAGTTGTAACGGGGCGAGGGTACGCAGCAGTTGAAAGAGACAGTGCCATTAAATGGTGCCCTTTAAAATCTATTAAGCCTGTGTTACACAACCCAACTAATGAAATCTCGGAGTTTCTTTTGACAGGTTTGCCGTAATGATTCTCCTGGCCAGCCTCATGCTTCACCGACAGTGTTTCCGCAGCGTTTGTACCTTCTGGTTCTGCTGACTCTAAGCCTGCCACTCGCCGGACAAGGGAAACAGATGCGCACCCCTACCGGCCGTGCATTTGGACGCTCTGTAACCCTGTGGATGGTAGAGTAATTGCACAAACCATGTCCAATGCTCCTAGTTTTATTGTTCACCTCGGTGACCTGTTTGACCTCGAAGGAATAGAACTTAACCCCCAAGAGAAACCCTCAGGTTACGTTAACTGGGGAACATATTGGTGTCCCAGTTTCAATCCCAGCAAAGGCTACTGCACTTACCCAGGGTATGGGTTTTGTGGATACTGGGGGTGTGAGACCATCGTGACCAGTAACCAGTGGGCACCTCCAAAAAGACATGAGTTCCTAAGCGTAGGGTTTTGGCCAGGGAATTGCAAACGGCCCAGGTACGGCAAGGGCGGAATGGTTATCGTTAAAGGAAGCTGTTCCCACCTAAACCTGACAGTTCTGCGGCCCCAAGACGCAGACTGGTTGCTTGGGCGGAAGTGGTCAGTGTTTATCCACAGCTGGGATACAGACCCATATACAATTGTCCAAATCTTGAGGGCTCCACCACAACATCACACTGCTCTTGGGCCCAACCAAGTCGTGGTTCGACAACACGATCATATCAATAATGTTCCCCCACGCCAAGCTTTACCAGCATTGCACCGGTGTTCCATAGTGCATTTGAATTAACCTCTCACATACTTTTTTACCGCATGTTGAACGCCGCCTTTTCATCCCTAAATGCCACAAAGCCTAACCTCACCAACTCCTGTAGGCTCTGTTATGACACCAATCTGCCTTTTTATGGAGGAGTAGCCCTTAATGCTATGTTCAGCTACTCCAAGGAAAGCGACCTCAAGCAATGCCCATGGAACACCCCCCGAAAAGGAATTACTTTAGAGCAAGTCTCCGGCAAAGGTATCTCTGTTGGCAGCAAACAAGCAATGTGCTGCCACCGAGAGATTTGCAACACCTCTGTTATTTTAGATAAAACCCAATCTTGGGCAGTTCCATCAGCCTCAGGGATATGGGCTTGCAACTCTACAGGCATTACCCCATGCATTTCTATCAAGCACTTTAATGAAGCTAATGACTTCTGTGTTCAAGTTGAAATTAATCCCCAGGATCTTGTACTATTCCGACGAGGAAATGCTTCATGGTCTTGAAAAAAGTTTTCCATGCCAAAAGCAGGAACTATTCACAGCAGTCAACCTTGCAGTACTTTTGGGCCTAGGAGCAACGGGTACAGCAACCAGTGTTTTGGTGCTGGTGTCACAGAACCAAGGACTAAACCAGCTACAAATGACTGTAGATGAGGACTTGCGTAGGATTCAAAAATCCATCTCGGACCTTGAACTATCCCTGAACTCCCTTGCTGAAGTGGTACTACAAAATAGACCTGGGTTGGATCTCCTGCTCATGCATCAAGGAGGTTCATGTGCTGCCCTTAATGAAAAGTGCTGCTTTTATGCTAATTACTCTGGACCAATTAAACAATTTATGGCAGAGCTCCAACAAAGGCTTGAGCAACGCAGCAAACAATATTCCCAGCCCAATTGGTTTAATTCCCTGTTTACCCAGTCCCCATGGATTGCCACCCTCGTTTCCACTTTAGCAGGACCTGTTATCGTTATTATGCTTGCGCTTGTGTTCAGTTCCTGTTTCCTTAATAAGTTAGCCCAGTTCGTCAAAGCTCGTTTAAGCAAGGTAGATATTATGCTTTTGGAGCACAGACAGTTAGCCTAAGTGACGTTATGAGAAGCTAACACACCCCAGTTGTCTTTAAAGTTTCATTACTAACAATTTCGCAGTTTGTTGTTGTTGTTGTTGCAAGTTTAACACAGTTATAGCAGTTTTGTTCATGGAGAGGGGGGAAATGTGGTTAGCCAGGGAAGCCGTCCGGAAGATCTCATGCTGTACGGAAAGTCAGGGCCCCATTCTCTCCAATGGTGTTACCCAATGATATTGTAACCCGCGGTTTGCAGCGGTGACGTAAGAGCCCCGCGGTTATTTAAGGGGGCGCGCACGTCAAAATAAACGCATTTCACCATCGACCATACTGGTGCAGTGAGTGATTGCCCGGCAGGCTTGTAAGTTTAGCTGTCGTGTTCTCTTCCGAAGCGGGTTGCCAGCCTCATAGAGGCAGCAGCTTCCCTACTCTTGAAGACATGGCTTTGTTTGACCCAAGTGATGGATAAATTATTCAAGAATAATTAATCTTTTAGAGATATTACTCATGTAATGCAGTCGATGCTATTGTATTTTTTTAACTATCATCACTGAGGATTGTGGAAAGGAACATGATGTGAGCAAAATTCTTCCCCTGTATTTGGATTTTGAATGAGAGATAAGACTCTTCAATTAGTTCAGGGAGATTATGAGGAGTTTATCCAGTCTTTTGGATTTGAGACCTGAAATAATTCTGTAAGTTACAGAGATAAAATTTAATTAACACTTCTAGGGTTAATTAGGTCATCTATTAAGCCTTCTTTTCCTTGAGAACACAATAAACACAATATATGTTGTCAATCTATGAAGCATATTCCTTTCTCTGTAGACTTATGACTTGATATAACATTGCTGAGACTAGGATTAGATCATGTACTCATCAAAACCATGTGATATTTTGCCTAAATGCAATGAATAGAGGATTTGAATATATTTTTATTTCTTCTTCATCTATTCTCACATGAAATAATTTTGTATCAGCAAAAATTTCTTTTGACAAGATGGCTGTGAAGCTATGCCCTAACCAGACTTTCTTTTTTTCTTGTGGAGACAATGTGAGGCTGTCTATAAGCAGATAGAGAAAAGCAAAATAAAATAACTGCTTTAGAGTTAAGACCTAAAAAAATATGAAGAATACTTAAAATGTTCCTGTAAAAATTAACCGTATGGTGTGTGTCAGAGTGTGTCAACAAGAAGCAGAAAACACATCTAAAATATATATCTGAACTAATTAACAACTGAAACCCAGATGCAGGCAAAACACTTTATTACTCTACAGCCAAGTGGAAGCAAAGTTTTCATGTAATTGTAAATGACATATCAGGCTATTGTTCAGTGGGCTCCTTGGTGTTGTCTATCATGTTGTCCTTCCTGAGGAGTCCAAGGGCAGCGTTGTAATGTGCCTGCTTCAGAAAGAAAGATACCTGAGTACACACTGCACAGGCACATCCCAGCCACTGTGCTCTACACTTGCACTTGTAATAAAGTTATTGAAGAGAGGACAAGAAATCCATCCTCATACAAGCCAAAGAAATAAAGCAGACTCATGACTGTGCCCGCATCTGCTTCTGGAACATATGCCATGCAGCAATATAAAACTGTCAGACAAAATAAATTTTGCAAACAGAAATTGTGTCAGTGGGATATAATTATGTGGAAATTAATGCTTACATGCTTCTGAGTCCATTGTCTTTATTTGGTTCTCAGGTATAAAGAATGAAAAATGGAGGCAATTGTCACTGTTAAAGACGTACAGAAAATGGACAGCAATAATGGCTGCATCTTGCAGGCAAGCCTTGTCAAGTCAGGCTGTTTTAGTACAATACTTTTTGTCTACTGTTCCTTAAACATGCCTTCTTTATCAAACTAATGGGAAATAAGATTTACCTGTCTTTGTTCTGAAAATCTCTTTTATCACCACTATTACTTGTACCGTTAAAATAGGTAAGTCTTGATTAAATCTTATGATTAAAGTTTTTACTGATTGTAAATTTTTAATACACACTCTTTGAAGCTGAATAACAAAAATACCTGGTTAATTCTACTATGTAATCTGACTTAAATGCAATGTTTCATTCCTAGCAGAGGTTTTAGACCAAAAATCAGCTTAGAGTTCATGATTAAACTAAAGAAAAAAAATATCAGTTTTCTTTGACTTATGTTATATTTTCTTTTTAGGGCTTGCTAATGTAAAAGGGGGAGGAAAAATTATTTTTAGTGTGTCATAAGGTTTTAGTGTGTCATAAAGTTTTAGTGTGTCATAAGGTTCGTTTTATGCAGTCATATGTCATTACAAAGAAACATCAGGATTATTTTGCTTGTGTAGCTTTTAACAAATGAGAGCTTCCCGGGACTAAAGCCACAAAAATCTCTTTGCCTTCAACACAGATTACCTTTAGCTCTAAAACTTGGGAAGAACAGATGAAAGGATAAATTATTTGATTGCTGATATCAAGATAATTTAAAATCTCATTAGTTTTAGATAACAGAAGCAGTGTAAACTGCATTGTAGCCCGAGTTTAATGGGCTCATGAGGGAGATGATAGTTCAAACCATAGCTTTGCCAGAGTTTTGATTGTTTCTTTGTTTCTAGGCATGTCATTGGTAAGCCAAACCAGATTGACAACCCTTTCTGAAGTGTAATGGCTTAAACCATCCGCAGATGGCTTTTTAAACTATCAGGGGTATCCATCTATCTATCTATCTAGTGAATGATGTCAACTACACAGTAAATGCTAGAAAAAGTGGATTCCCTGCAGATATCTTATCCTCAAAGTCCATTTTAAAAAGTATGTTCCAAAGGGAAATGTGTGCACAGCAAGATATAAGGGTGTTGAATACAGTGACAGGAGGAAGAAGAGGCAGAGAAGACCTCTAAGCTATGACGGACAAAACTGCTGAGAAGAATGTTTAAAATAATTGGTCTATTGGTAGAGTAAGCATCCTGCAACTGAATTTTCAGCAGAGGAATAAGGGTGATAAATCATATTCAGTGGGGTTTAAAAGAAAATTCATTAGACAAAACAATACAAAATCAATAAGAACAATTCAGCCTGGAAACAAACAACATAGCAATGAGGGTCAGAAGACACACAGCAGAAATAGTGCTACTTGTTAAATTAAACTGTGCACATAATGGAGTTTCAGATGGAAGTCTGGCCTTGCTCGACCTTTCTGTGAGAAATGTGGAGACTACTACAGATCATGTCCTTTCCAGCCAGCTAATATAGCCTGAAGGTGCTAGGTTTTCATAAGACACTTGTAATTCTGGCAGAAACTGGGCTCTGTTGAGGTGGAATAGACTTATAAATTTTAAGTATTTACAGTGAAGAAACATTGTTAGCAAAGTCATCTTGTCATGGACCTGATACAGCACCAGTAGAGGCTCAACAAATCCTCTGAGTATTGACTGCTCGCTATCTAGTTCAGCACAATATGCTTTAATTTCAGTCAGGGGTTGCAGAATAGGGTCACTGCAGCTACCCTGGATTTTTCACTGTGGAGAGGAAATACTGAAGGTTTTTTGGCAGGTTTGGAACCCAAACCTCTGGGTTCTTGAGAGGCTCTGAGGCTGTTTGTAGCACAGCTGGCTCAGTGTCAGACACAAAGCTGTCAGAGCTGCACCCTGAGACAGTTATGCTGTAGATGGAAGCAGAAGGCAGGAATCAAAGTGAGGTCAACAAGGAATGGGAAGGTTTCCAGAGGTGTTAAGTGCGTGCACAGTACTTGGCTCTGAAGCATTACCATAATAATAGTTTTTTGTATGATTTAATCCTCTGGGGTTTCTGCCTTAGATTTTCCCTAATTTCTGATTGAAGTAATTGCTCAATCAATAGAGTGCAGTAACATCACAGAAACTCATTCTTGTCCAATAAAGGAAAAAGATTTCCCCATGAAATTCTTCATATAAGAGTACCAGTTAAAAATGGAAAAGGAATAAAAATTTTATTGTGCCAAATATAAGCTGAGGGATATCTGTAGCAGGAGTGAAAGGAAGGAAATACTGTTTTTTTAAAAAGTAGTGGGAATTCAGTAACAGTCTGTGCTCCCAGCTCAGGAAGCCAACCATGTCCTGAGCTGCAGCAAAAGAAGTGTGACCAACAGGGTGAGAGAGTAATTTCTGCCTCCCTAGTACTGCATCCAGCTTTGGGATTCCCAGCACAAGAAGGGTGTGTATCTGTTGGAATGAGCTTAAAGGAGGGCCATGAAGATGATCCAAGGGTTGGAACTCCTCTCCTGTAAAGACAGGTTGAGAGAATTGGGATTGTTCTGCCTGAAGAAGAAGAGAGGGTTCTAGGGAGACCTCACTGAGGCCTTCCAGTACCAAAAAGGGGCTTTTTTTAAAAAAAAAGAGGAGTGATACAGCAGCAGAGTGAAGATTTCAAGCTAAAAGAGGAGAGATTTAGATTTGATTTTAGGAGGAAATTATTTACTGTGAGGTGGTGAGACATGGGAAGACATTTCCCAGGGGAATTGTGGATGCCCTTTTTTTGGAACGGTTCAAAGCCAAGTTGGATGGGGCTTTGAGCAACATGATCTAGCGGGACACATCCCTGCCCATCATAGGACTTGAACCAGATGATTTTAAGGTTTCTTTCAACACAAATTGTTTTATCATTCTATGAATTTTATTATGAAATACGTGAATAAATTTTACTTACGGTATTCAAGTCATTTAATGTTAGATGATATCGCATGTACCCTAAACTTTATATGGAATTTCTGAACATGCTCCTCTGGGAAACAGCCCCATCAAAACACGAAATCTGATGAAAACAAGAATGTCGCTTGTCCTTTCGTTGTGAAAACTCCATGTGTTGTATCTGGCTTTTTGCATGGGCATATGGAAAAGGAGATACACGTTACTGTGCCTCAAAGGAGGATCTAGTGCCTCCTCTGCTAAAATTTAAGTGTCACAACTATTCTGACATAGCCCCAGCACAGCAGTCTAGTGTTCAAAGGCCAGTTTTCATGGCTGGGAATGCAGTCTTGAAATAAGTCACCTGAGCTCTGTGGCAGGGTAACATGTTTTCACTTGTTTTCTTGCACTTAGAACTATTGCAGAATTTCCTAGAAAAGAAAATACTTGCTTCAAAATGTGGCAGATGCACACAAAAGCTGATATTATTAAAATAAGAATGTATTATTTCCAATTGAGATGAATTTTTACTTCTCATCAGAACTTAAAAGTAGTTAAAACCACATCCTCCCTGGGTTGTTCTATGATCCTTTAAATAGAATAATAAATCTAATGTTTTCAACCAAAGGAAGTTACATTTCACTCTGTTGGCTAGATTTAAAATATTGGCTATATTATTAAAAATTACTAATTAAAAGAAATGGTTTGTGATGGAGGCTGACTTGAGCAGTACCTAAGACAGCTGAATACACAGAAAGAGGACAGGTTACTGTTTACAGTGGAAAAATGAAAATGTCTTTGAGAAGATCTTTTATGAAAATGTATTTGAACTTGCAGCTGGACAGAAGAACTAAATTTTATTGCTGATCAGCCCAAAGATTGAGGAAGTGGTAAATGTTGTATGCTGGCTTTGAAGGTGAAAGTTTTCTCTCTTGACCTGAGGGACTGACTATGTCTTGTTGAGTGGCATAACAAGTGTTCCTCATTAAATGACTTAGAAAGGGATAATATTTCAGCTAAAAAAAGAGGTGAAGAAGTTAGCAAAGCCCCAGCAGGTTGATGGCTCTTTTTCTGCTTGTTTTTTTGCTTTGATTTTTTTTTTCCTTTTTTGTTAATTAGATCTTTAACAGGGAAGTGCGTTTGAAACATGACAGTATTTGTCTACAGCAGGCAAAAGGGTTATTTGCTTGTGGACACAACCAGAATCTTGTGACTCCTTCTGACTTTTAGTTTGTTAGCTTGATGGTTGGGTAACCCCAGAGCAAATATTGTCGCTAAATTCATAAACACTCATCAAACAGTGTGCTGACTTCTCCAGCTCAAGATATTGCCTGCTATTTGGAAGACCCTTGCAGAATGGAGAAGGTAGCTAAACATTGTTATGTGATGAAAATTAAGATAATTGCAAGTGCTACTTAGCGTAATAATTTATAAAACCAAACATTCCCTAGGAAATAGCTTCCAAGGACAAGCTCAGTGAAATATAACTTCCTGTTAAAAGCACTAGGTCAGGTACAACAGAGTGTTGTCATCCTTTGGTTCAATAACTTTAAGTCTTCAAATACAGAGCTGCAGAATTTAATGTACATTCAACAGAAGATACACTAGGAAAAGATCAAAGCAATAAGTTTGGTGTTTTTTTAAAGTACAAATTGAAATATTTTTAGGAAAGATATCTTAAGTTTTAATGCATGTCAAAACTGACTTGATTTATTTTAAAATAAAACCACCTTAACCGCAAAAAGACCTTATTTTAGAAATGCATATGTACTTGTTGTAGGCAAAACTGTTTATGCGTGTAGAAGTGAGTAAAAAAAGGATAGTTCTGATCCTCTGACAAAAGACTGACTGAATGATTCCATGAGGGAGAAGAAGAACTTACAATTTGATATTCACTGGCAACATTTTTTCTTCCCAAGAGAAACTGTTCAGCCTGGGATGCTTGTCAAAATATTTCCTTTCCAACAAATCCCACTCTGAGTTTCTCTCAGTATTGTCAATCCCAGAGAAAACTGCAGAAAATCTTAATTTACACAATTTACCTGCAGACACTGCAGTTAAAAATCAGTAAGATGAGGGAAAGGCAAAATCCTAAGGTAATTATTTCTTTTTCTTAATGAGCACGTCCTGCCTGCAAGGTATATGCCATGGCATTGGCATTGGCTGGCATTGGCAGAGCATTAAGAAAATTATGAAAAGAATAAAAGGGTATACCTCTTTTATTGACAGTCTTCCACCTTGGGAGCTGATAATCAGCTCAGTGCACTTGGTGCAAGGCCCTATCATCTCTCTTGAGTATTCCATGAAGTTTCTAGGAGCTCTGTTATATTGTTTTATAGCGGGATTCACACAGTTCAAAGTTACTTTTGGTGATGTGTGAGATGGATTTTGCCCTGTTACTCCTGGCCAGGTGACCCTACCAGTAAGAGCCTGTCTGCTTCAGGGCTGTCCCTGTTGGAAGCTTGAGCACTGAAATCTGAGTGGGCACAAGGTCTAACCTTTAGATCTGGCTCAGCAGGGAAATTAGAGTTGTGCAGTACAGAGAAGCTACACAAGGTGTGTGGTGCACGCTCATGGAAACAACAGAGGAATTCCGTTTTGATCTGTCTCACATGTTACCAGGTAGTCCATCTTTGTGTGTGCAGAAGTCTTATAGTGAATGCTTTGTAATAAGTACTGCTGATATTAGTTGCCACAGTGTAAAAATAATCTTGAAAATTTACTTGAAATATACTGTTATTTTGCCATACGTTCTTCTCCCTCCCCAAAATACCTTTATCTAATTTTTACAGCAAGACTATTTTATATAAAAATCTTATTACATTGCAGAGAAATGTGGCAGATATTGAATGACTTTCTGATTTCAGTAGTGCTGCCATGATGATTATGATTATTTCTCCTCTGACATTAAATGACAACATTAGAATTTTTAAAAAACAGAACTGCAGGTGGGGGTCGGTTTTCATTTTTAGCATATACAGTGCATTTTATTCTGAAGTCTTCTGAAAGCCATGTTTCATGTGACCTTCTGATGTGATAAACAGCTCCATTAACTGCTGAAAGTCCTGTCCTGAAAGTCATTCAACGTAAGAACAGAGCATTCATCTCTATTCCATCTCATTTCCATAATCTTTTTTAACACCTAATGCATAATAAAAAAAAAAAAAATCAAACCATTTATCTAGCATTCACCCCCTCCTTTCCTCCTTCTGCTCTCATCTTGCTATTTTGCAGGAATGATTTATCCTCTAGATGAATGCTTTACTGTTTAATTACTTTACAGGAAGCTTAACTGAGATAGGAATAATCCAATAAAAGGAGAGATCCATTCCTACATCTTCTTCTTCTGTTGTCAGCATCTCATTTGCTAACACTTGGCAGGTGCTTGCTGATGACTAGAGAAAAAACTAGTTTTATTGATGTCAGAATAAATTCAAGGCAACGTGAATTTCTCAAGGTATAACATCTCTGTTTCTATAAACATCAATTCATTACAGCTTTTAAAGTGAAAACTTAGTTGTTTCCTTATTAAATATATTAAAAGGTACCAAAGGAGACATTCCAAATCTACTTTGATATTAAATACCTCTGGGAAATAAGAGCATAGAATACTGGGCAAGTCTGCCTTCTAGGATAGTTTGCTTTTAAATATCACGGTATTTTATTTACAGTCATCTTTATTTTTAAAATTTATCTAAATATGCTAAACACAAGTTCACAAAACAGTATAGAGAATACATTCAATGAAGTATCATCTATTGTAATTAATAAAATTTAGAAGTCACAGAGAGAAAAAAGAGTAATTTATGTTTTAATGCGAAATAAAACTTGATTATAAACAGTTGTGTTTTATGCTAAAAAGCAGAAAATTTGCACTTAGAATCATGGAATATCCTGAAATGGAAGGGACTTTTGAGGATCACTGAGCCCAACTCCTGACTCTATGCAGGGCAATCCACAAGATAGACTTCACACCTAAGTTCACTGAACAAATGCCTCTTGAGCACAGGGAGACTTGGGGCCATGACCACGTCCTGGTGGTAGGCTTTTTTCAGTGCTTTATCCACTAACTTGTATGGTATGTTAAAGACTGTAACTGATACATTAAAGTAATTATTTTTCGGTAAGTTTAATAAAGCTTAACTTCGGCAAAGCAGCCTAGTGGCTCAGTTGGAATTAACGTTTGGTTTTAGTTTAGCTTTAGTAGCTGCATGCATATGTTCAAAAATTCTCATCAATGAATATTTATTGATATTCCAAATAAACCCTGAAAAATCCGACGAAAAAACACAACCACTTTTTGTTGGACTGACCTCTTTGCGATATGGACCCCTCTGCATTTTCATTCTGCCTTGCTGAACTGCTGTTGCATACAAAGAAGGGAAATTGTTCTCAGAGTCCTAAATTTGGTTTTAGTAATACCCATTTAAAGGTTTCTGATTTAACCTATCTCTTTCATATTTATGCAAGATTGATTTCTCCTTCAAATGCTGGGGTGGGAGTTCCATCCAGCTAATTAACCTGCACTTCTGTGGGACAGAGCTATCTGAATATAAAGTCAAAGAAACATTCTAGTTTCCTCTACAAACATCATGAAGTCAACAAATAACATTACAGAAGTAAATGTAAATAAATCTATCTTAATTGTAGCAGCAGAAAAGACTGATGAATGGGATCTGATGTGATCCCAGATTCTCTTAAAACAAATTGGTTCTCCATCCTATAAATTCTGGTCCTTGTAGTTACTTTCCATTTTCTTCTCAATGCTCTTGTTCTTCTAGTATGTTAGGCAAGATTTTACCCTTCATTTGAATAACTACGGTTTCTAGGTAAGAAGGGATAATCTATACTCACCAAAATAACAAACTGTTTCATATATTGAAATATTGTATACATTTTTGTGAGGCTCATCAAGTCCTAATGGTCCATCTGCTATCCTAGACAAGGGTTCAGCCTAATCAGGATGTACATGAGGTTGTGTTCTGCACATACCAGAAGTCATATTTGTTTAATCTCTTTAAACTGTTTTCTGAGGAGGCCTGTTACCACAGTGTATCAAGTAGTGCTTCCTCAGAAGGGAGCCTGGTGTTTAATTAGTTGACATTGATAGAGCAATAGGACAATTTTGATTACCACTTGCTATGTAAGCAGCAACAGATGCTTATTATTATAAACAGATGACTCTTTTATTATTTCAGATAGTCAGACAACCATATGTCTCAAGCCAAGAGACTTCATAATTTTATATACGTGGAAGCAATTTGCATGAGAACCTCCTTTTCTGATTAAATTACTGGGAGAGGTCTTTGCTGTGGTCATTTTTAAAGATAAAGTACTTGGAAAAACAGGCAGTGCAAATTATATGATTCATAAAAGCATCAAATCTCCAAATGATTGCAATTCACTTGGAGATAATTATAACAGCTATGGTTGGTTAGTTTTTGATTTATGTTATGATTTTCCAACCATTTTACGAATAATAATTTAATTTTTGTGTTGCCTGATATAACTATTGAATTTATTCCTAAAATAGATGGACTTTAAACTCTTTCTGAACTTATTTAAAGATCTTATGTTTCAATAGGAATCTTCCTATCCATCTCTCTGAATGTGGTTTTAAAAATGTAAAAAAATTGCAGTAGGTAAGATCTAGAATGGAATATTAATGAAACAGTGAGCAGTTCAGAAATTACTTTTATTGTCTATTCATTGATGTATCTACAAAAGTAATGCTTACTCTGAGTTTGTCAGCAGTTAGGTTTGTTTGAATCAGAATAAAGACTTTCCCAGCATTTGGTTATATAACCTGATATTAAAATATTTTTGGATGTCTTTTTAAAACCAAGTAATATTTTCAAAAGAATGTTTTCATCTCTTAAGTACATTAAGAAATATTCTTTCTTATATTGAATTTAATTAAATTATGAATTAAATTATGATTAAAGAATGCTCAAACAGTATCAAGACTAATGTAAACAAACTGTTGGTAATCAGCACCTATACAAGAAAAACCAGTAAAGGTTGCAAAGCACAAGTTGAAGAGATTAGTATCATTTCTTCGTCTGGAATGTGCATATAATGAAATTGATAAATTGAACTATAAGACCAATATAAAAAGAGTAATTCTGAGCCTCTTAAATTTTAATGAGCTGAAACAGAATGTAGAGGTTACACAGAATGTTCTGTGGTGATACAGACCAAGTGAATTCACATCCCAGATTGAAAAAAAAAAAATTTAAAACTTCTCCATTTGTGTGGAATTTCAGCAGCAGGAGAAGAGACAGCTAGGGGTTGAAAGAAGAAATGTTTCTCAAGATTCTTGTAGAAGTCCAAGTCTATTGAAAGAGGTTGCAATCTGCCTGACTTTGCTCTGCAAAAGTCAGTAAAATTGCTTTCCACCAGAAAACCAAGCAAAGAAACAAACCAAAGCAGAAATAAAACTATAGCCAAACTGCTTAAATTACTTAATTTCAAATTAATGTGCAGATCATGTGAAATGTTAATATCTGGTTAAAGATCAGAAACTGCAATAACCTTGGGAAGCCTTCCATTTGCGCCACTTAAACTGCCATCTACATTCTCACTGTTGTCTTTGCAAAGAAAGAAAATACACCTGCATATTGGATTTCTAAGTCCTTGTCTGATCATATTTGAGGAAAAATGAAACACATGACACTAATGTAGTTTCTATTTTCATTTCAGCTTCCCATCAAGGTGTTCATTTGAACAGCTATTCCCCATTTTTAGCCTCAAACAAAAGTAAAAGGATGAAAAAGTGGAAATATGTTCAGAAAACTTAGTCAACTCACATCCTGTATATCTTCACCTATTAATTATCAGTCCAGTATAGCCCCAAAGCAGAGGCTGTTAGATCCCTGTACGTATCATTTCACATGTTCAGATGACAAAAAGATAACACTTCTTGGATAAGCCACAGGACAAGGTAGATTTCCTCAAGATGATCAGAAAATTTTTAGAAAATTTAAAATCATAGGTCTTTTTATCTAATAAACTTCATTGAATGAGTCACAGTAAATTATTTCTTTGCTGTCACTTGTTATAATAATTTAAGTCTTCACCTACCATGAAGTCTAAGTAAAAGAAAATGAGAGAATCAAGATTCTCTTGAAAATCCTTAATGAATCTGACCGGTCTAAATTGTTGTAAAGCCCTTTCAGACAAAAACAACTTGTATGACATTGTCTTCTTGTCAGAAGTGAAGTTCTTTTTCCACATTGTGGAACAACATGGATTGCTACATTGGAAATTATCAAATACTGAAACATTTTATTTTTCAAGCGAATGTGGCAAACCATCTCTGACCTAGGCAAGTTAGGGCAGGAGACCTGATACATAAATGTTTTATCCAGCACATGCCAATATCATTGGAGTATGTGGATTCCTCTGCTGGGCTTTGCCTGCAAAGTCCTGTCTCACTTCTCTGGGTGTTAGAACATTAGGACATTTATCCCAAATTATAAGATCAAACTGTCACAGGATTTCATTTTTTTAAAGTGTGAAATCACAAATTATAAATGCTTGGGAGACTAAATATAATCCAGGCAGAGAAGCATAGCAGAAAAATTAATTAGTTATGCCCAAATGATGCATAATATCAGCACCTTTGTAGTGGATGGTGAATTGTGCATATGCTTTCTCTGAAAGGTATTTGATGTGTAAGAAATAAGCCTTTTTTCTGCTGAGAGTAGTGTGAACAGGCTGGTTGGCCTTTCCTTTCAAGAAAAGAGTGAGCCTTGGAGAGAAATGGCTTTCTGACATATAGAGGTGTTCAATATGTTCACATTCAGAAGTTTGGTTATCATCTTTTGTAGGGAGGTCATAGAAGCTTCAAACAGAAGGCTAGAATAAGTCATTGAAACTTTCCATAAGCTCCTAATAAGATTTTCAAAATTAGGAAAACATAGCAATCAAATAACTTTCTTGGCCGAGCACCTTTAGAAATCACACTGCTGAAGAAGTCAGAGAGCTATTAACAGGACTTTAAAAGTATCACCCAAAAAATCTCTTAAGTCACCAGCAAAGCTTTGTCCTTCTCTTCCCTCTAAAACAGCAACATTTCTAAAGACAGAGACTGTAGAATTTGTTCTGTTGCACCAGAGACACCATGACTCCTCTCCTTCACGTGAATTACAGTAAGGATTTTTTCATTATGCCTGTGCAAGTGTTCAAACCCTCTCAAAACCCAAGACCTCTAGGAATGGTACTTCTTCCTCTTTGGCATAAGAAAGGGAAATAGTACATCAGCTTGAAACTGTACTGCAAAAATCACTTCTGATGCAAAACTAATTATAATCTGTTTTTGATGTACAATCCTTCATGTGTGGAAAGTGACTGACAAGCATAATCTTCAAAAATCCTCTAAGTTAAAATGCTGCAATTAAAGGTGTGATTTTCAAAAGAAATCAGCCTCTTATTGACAGGTCCCAACTGCAGCACAGTAATAACCAGTTTGTTGTTAAAGCATTCAATGATTTGCTTCTCCAGTTTTTGAATGATTTTTTATTGCTGTATCTTTAGTAGCAATTTTAAAAAAAAAGTAACAGTGGAATATGACATTTATAGACCTAGTTGCTATAAAAATAGTTCAGAACTTAGTTCTAAAAAATACTCTTAAATAATTATTTGTCCCTTTTGCACAGACATTGTCCAAGTCTGTGAGATTTCTCATATTGCAGTGTAACTGCCTTTTTTCCAATCAACTAAAAGAACAGAAAAGCTCTGCAGTTGCTGGATATTTGTGATCACTGCAATAAATACAGTTGTTTCTCTGGTCTAAGCATTTTTGGGTTTTGGTTTTTTGTTTTGGTTTTGGTTTTTGTTTTTTTTTTGTTAGGAAGAGTAGTGTGTTATAGAGTGCCAAAGTGTAGTGAAAGTTTTGCAGAGACACTTAGAGGCTTTAGAGCTAGAGACTGTAGATTTTGATTTGGTTTCAACTAATAACACACAAAGGAGTAATGCCAAGATGAATTTGAAAAAACATAAGAAGACTGAAGTGGTTGGGCATGGGAAACCAAGCAAAACAAGTTGCAAAAGATTTCCATAGGCAAAGACAGGGCACACGGCCATACAGGCCTGCTTTGCAGTTTATTTCTCTTTGTTGTTTTGTTTTGGGGTTGGTTTTTTTGTTGTTGTTGTTGGTTTATTTTGTTTGGGGTTTTTTTTGTGGGTTTCTTTTTGTTTCTGTTGGCCAGTCTTTTAAAATTTTATTTTCGCTTTCAGTTGCACAGAAACATCTTCTCTAAAGTCATACTTTTCATTCTGATTTTCAAATGACATGAAAATAAGCGACAGCTCTACGGTTCCTGCATGTTGCTTATTATCCAGTCTACCTACCATTATGTAAAGGCATAATTTAAGAAGTGTCAGTTTGCTACTTGATCTTCCTGTGAGTCAGAGAGCTAAAATAGCTATAATTATCTAACTGCTTTGCAACCCCTTATTAATTTCCAGGATGTAGTCAGTTTGTTAATAAGAACTTTGGACTCCCAGAGGGTTGAAGAAATCACTGCAAAAATGATATCCAGTCTCATCTGACATGTTATTTGTCACTGAAGTACTCACCTACAGAAGAAAACAAAATTCAAGAGTCTTCCTGTTTTCTTCTCTCTATGTTTTTGGATAGTTATGCTAAGACAAGAAAGAATTTAATTCTAAGTGCCGGTTTCTACAAAGAGGTAAAATAATTATCTTCATTTTCCAAGTTAAATGATTTCATGGCATCACCAGATGGTCAAAGAAAGTGATTGCCCGGCTCTGCTCTGTGCTGATGCTACCTGACCCTGAGTAATGTGTGCACTTTTGAGCACCACAACATAAAACAGTAGGTTCTTAGTAAGTGTCCAAAGGAGGCATAAAAAAGGCTCCTACAAGGATAGTGAAGTGTCTGTGGGGAAGTCTTGTTAGGAGTGGCTGAGGTTGCTTGCTCTGCTCCGACTGGAGGAGGATTCAAGGAAATGGCACAAAGCAGAGTTAGGGGAGGTTTAGGTTGGATATCAGAAAAAGGTTTTTTACCCAGAGAGTGGCTGGACACTGGAACAGGCTCCCCAGGGAAGTGGTCACAGCACCAAGCCTGACAGAGTTCAAGAAGTGTTTGGACAGTGCTCTCCAGCATATGGTGTGATTCTTGGGTTTGTCCTGTGCGGGGCCAGGAATTGGACTTGATCCTAGTGGGTCCCTTCCAACTCAGGATACTCTATGATTTTATTCTATGATACATAATTTTGTAATTCCTTGTCATTATGAGACTGGTAATTATATGGGTAACCTGAAAAACAAGCTTCTGAGTCTAGCAGGATGCTGTATCATTCACATTGTGAATGTTGCAGGTAGCACTTGAGCTTTCCATTGGATCTTGTAACAGCTTTTGAGTGCTTATGAAGACATTAAGAACATTCTCTACAAATTTAATTCTTTATTTTTCTTGAATTTTGAGCAACCAGCATAGACTTAGAATATTTATTTTCTAAATTGTAGACCAGAATATAGATAATATTTCTTTGTATATGACCCAAGAGTTTTTCTGTGTTCAGTCCTCATGCAGACTGATCAAATTCCAGTATTTTTATTTTTTTTTACCTTGGTTTCTCTATGACATAAAATTATAAAGTAAGTTTTAGGATACTGGTAAAATGATTAAAGCACTGCTGAACGAACCCACTCTTCAACACAAGATGATCCTATATTTTTATTATAGACACATGGCAGACTATATGTGAGGAGCAGGTTTATCGAAGGAGTTTTGGTTTTTTGCCATTAACAAAGCCAAACTAAGACTATGTGAGGTCAATCCATGGGAGCATCAGTACCTGAAAGCTATGCTTCTCACTGATCACAGACAGAAAACTGTAAAATGAGAGGCATCACTGTATTTCTAGAGCTAAATTCTAGTTTCTAGCAGTTTTTTAGCTCTCCAGGAGCTGGGAGTTGGAGCAACACTCAAACAATTCAATATCTCTGTGCTTTTCTACCATTCACTCACTAGCTGATGATTAGCCTTCTTATATTCTGGTATCTCCAGCATCTTGCAAGAATGAGTTCATAGGATTACAATATGTGCTTTCTGAAAAAGAACTTCAATCATTCATTCTTCTCTCTTCCAGTAATATGTATATGTCTGTCAAAATCTTCCCCAGCTTCTTTTTCTTAGGATAAGAAGCCTTTGTCCGTTTAGTTATATGGAATTTTTTTTACAACTCTAATAATTCTTTGTACCTTTTCATTTTATTATGTTTATATCTTTTTGACGCCAAATAGTCAGATCTGCATGCAGAATTTAAAATGCATGTTTAAGGGAAAAGCATACAGTATTATAATTATTTTGCTTTCTGGTCTTTTCCTCTCAGTTCTTGCCATTTGTCTTTGGTTACTATAAAGAAATAAATAGATATCTTCACAGATCTCTAGATCTAGATATTTTTCAATTCATAGAGGGATAATAGACAGCTTAGAAGCAATTGTTATATATTTATGGTTGAAATCACTTTTTTTATTAAAGGCATGCTAATAAAAAAAAGATTATAACAGCAATGGAAGCATCTAGAAACTTCACCATGCCTTCAGCAAACTACCTTGGATGTGTTCACCCTGTTTTTCAGTATGTTCTATTTCAGATGCATTATCAGATATTATACTACTAACTACATGAAAATTTCATACTACCTGACTCCTTCAGCAAGTATGGATCCATGTGAATAATTATCTGATACTGCAACATATATTGATCAAAATAGGATCAATAAATAACATGGATGCCATAGGTGTGTATTGTTTTCCTGTTTTATATAATATTTGAGATAATTTCTCTTATATACTAGAAAACAAGTGGAGAGATCAATATCTGTCATTTTAAGAATGTCTAATATTGAAATTCCCAACTACTATATCTTAAAGCGCCTCCTCGTATTGAAGAATTGAAAGATAAGTTTGGGCTAAAAAGAAAGATGGTATATAATGTTGAAAATACATTTCATGCAGCAAAATGTAGTATTCAAAATGTAGTTTTCAAAAATGTATGTGGAACAAGCACTTATTTCCCCATCAGTGGGCAATTCTGTAGTGTGTCAAAATGCAAGGTGGTAGAAAGACACACTTCCCAATAAAGATGTGGGGTGTGTGTGTGTGGGGGTGTGTGTGTGGGTGGGTGCGTGGGTGTTTATAGCTCTCTCTTCCAAATAAGCTGTTCTTCATTCCAGAGGTTAGGTCACTAGGTTTTGCTAAATCATCCTACTGGCATTATAGAGTTGTAAATTCCTGTCTTCCACTTAATGTTTTCTTATCGCTCACCTTGTAGCAACCTTCTCAGTTCACAAGACTGGGAAGAAATTCGTCTATAGGAGAGCAAAGGTGATGTCTTGGAGAGGAAGTTTGATTCAGTGAGGTGTGCTACTGACTGCAGATACCAACTATTTAACTGGGAGACACAATCTAACTTTAACTTTGTTAGAGCTAAAATAGAAGACTAAGAAATGGGAAAATATTGTAGATAAACTGACCACGTGCTCTTATTATTTTGTGGAGAAGTTTTAGCAAGTGGGCAGCAATTAGAGTAAGGTAAACACAATTAAAATTAAGCACCACAACTGAACGAAAAAGGCTGTGTCAACCTAGAGTCTCTTCTTGGAGACACAGTCCATAATTAACATTTTCTTTGAATAGGCAGCAATTTTGATCATCTGAGTATGACTTCAAGCTAAATTTCTACTTCTTACATGAAAGTTTCTTCAGTTATATTAATAAAGGCTTCATTGACAATCCAAAAATTTGCTGTTTGTATTATTCGGTGAAACATTTTAGACAGGTTTTTAAATTTAAGTTAGTAGTCTAACAAATCTGAAATTTGGGAATAAATACATATTGTATATGCTTGAAGATATGCTTTAGAGATATGGTGAATTAAAGTGCTGGGGATAGTCTTACAGCTCCTTACAGTGAAAAAAAAAAGATTCCTGAGCTGTATAAATTCCCCTATTTTCTTTATAGTTAAAGATAGGAATTGCACCAATTTACACAACTTGATAATTCGATCTCATTGAACTAAGTATATTTTTCACACCTCTCAGAAAGAAAATCTGGAATGAAATGCAGTCGGCAAAAAATTATTTTAATTACAATGTTTCCCAGTAAGGAGGGCTTAAAAGAAGAGAATCCTTTGAGGAGGAAAGGTTGCCTTTTAATCTGGGGTTCAAATAGTAAATCTAAAATGAGCACTTAGCTTAATCTCAGGTATTTACCTGTGAGTATATAGTTATTTACACACATTTTACAGCTTCACTACTTACCTCATTGCTTTACTGCTAATCTACATTCTCCTTTACTGCATATGTGAATCAAAGCTATATTTCTCAAGAAATTCTAGCACACTTCACAAAACTGGTTAATTCTAAATCTTATATGCCATAGAATATTTTTTATTATATTAATTAATATTAAATATCAGTCTTAAAAATCAAAATGTTCATCTTGTTTTAAAGCTGATGAAACTTTAAATTAGCATAGTGCAAGACTGTGTTGATGCTAGCATTCACAGTCTTAGATTAAGCACCAGCCAAAATAATTCCTCTATTGAACCTCTTCAACAATGTAATGATCTGTCTTTTGAGGTGGGCAGCCCTTGTAAGGAGCTATTTCTCAAAATATACAGATATTTTCTTGCACTTGAACATAAGAAATTAAGCAAACATAAAAGATGGGATTTTGCTTTTATTTCTGAACTAAAGGCAGTATTTGAGTATTTGAAATGAGTTAACATTTTCTCTACGAAGACATGCACCACATTACAGAACTCAAATTCAAGAGAACATTAGCTGTTGAAAATGCCTAGATATGTCCTATGGATAGTAGTATGCAAGATATATGAAGAGTATATATGAAATTGCAGTTGATTCCTTTAAATTTTGTGGAGGTAGATTTTGTTTATAATAAACATAATAAATACAGCTATATTTGAAAGTATTAATAACATCAATTTCCTTGTTAGCTGTAGAAAACAAGCAGTTTATGGAATGTTTTTACTAATTGCTGTGCATTCAGCAGAGTGCAAAGCCTCCCAATCAGGCCAAATTAGTGAATACTCTGTAAGCTAATCAGGTTTTTCTTCTGTATAGTAACAAGATGATTTGCACCATTTAAAGGCTGTTAGCACAGCATATAATTTTGCATTATGTTATCGTTCAAATTTATATATCCCAATGTCTTGTGTATCCTATTCTTAATACACTGAGAGATATTTTGATTTCTAAAAAGAAAATGTTTTTCTAGAAAGAAGTTTTCTTTCTTTTCTTTTACATCAGCTTGAAGCTGATGTATCTGTAATTGAAAGAATGCAAAGCAAAAAACCAAACAATGATCTTCATGGGATTTAAGTACTCCTTAGTCTGCCTGAAATTATCATGGATGTTTTAGCTTTAATAATGCTCCTCATGGTACAGACTTTTCCCTCAATATTTTCACTCAATTTTAGATAGAATAACTAGCGTGATGAATTCTGCAGCTGTCCTATAAATGGAAAAATGTCTACTTTTCTATGAAGAGACTTTTATTCAGTCCTTTCACTGGGACTACCTATGTTTGGATGTTATAAATAAATACAGAACCAGCTAAATAGAAAGCTTTACAGAATAGAGGTACTTCTTCAAACACATATTCAGAGGTTTCTCCCTACCATTAGATTTTCTTCTCTACAAGCAGGAATTATTTTATTTATGTGTGGTCCATAGACCTAAGGATCTACAGTTAGACATATTTTCATTATATTTGCCATTAACTCCAAGCAACCATATCTGGTATGTCTTAGTCTGGGTCAGGGTTTGCTTTGTTACTGGGAAATTTAGAAATAAATCATTTGGATAAATATCACTTTTCTGCATCTACCATGTGCTTCTTCCTCTCACAATCTCTGCCACTTACTCAAATGCTTTTGTTTTCTCATGTGATTCTACCAAAAAATTACCATTTAAAATATACAATGGCTAGTTCAGTATGTTTGTTACTTCTTTAATCCTTGCTAAGAAATCTGATATACATGCTGAGAATTCTTAACAAAGAGAAGCATGGATTGTCTTGCCATTCCTCAAGTATTTGTATCCCTATTCATTGCTTCAAACCAAGGTGCCTGAGGAGCACCAGTTCCCACAAAAGAGAAACTATACAATAATAATTTTCCCATGACCCTGTGAAGAATGTTATCAGGATTTAAATTTAAATCTCTGGGAAGTTAATGGGAATCTCACTCTTCACCAAGCCCATAATTTTGTCCCCCAAACTTCCATTAAACAGTTATGTGGGACTGAAGTAATTCATGCTGATTTTACTGAATTCTGTCAGCTGTCAGCTCTCAGCTGTCTTTGAACCAGGTTCCCTAAAGCCTTTGTTACATAAGCCCCTGATTAAGGAGGGTCAAGAAACCTTTAGCCAAAGCTGGGGAGAAGCCTATCTCAGCCAAATTTGTATCTGTGTAAACGGTCAGGCAAAGAGGTTACAGGCTACAGGGCAGTTTCCCATGCAAATGTTGGAGAATCTGGCCCTGTTTGGGTAGAGGCTTAGGTGCAGGCAGACCTTCAGATATTGGAAGCATTCCTTCCTTCTGCCCCAGGGAGTTCCTGGAGCCTCTCTGACATCAGAAAAGAGGTGCCCATGAACTGACCTTCCTGACACTAAACCATGCATGATCATAATGAAAAAGTAGCAAGTCATTGAAATGGCTGATTTTATGCTGCAGGGGATGAAGCCACCAATCTGCCAAACTAACTTATCATCTACAGGTCTGGTCCTTGCTGGGAACCCAGATCTGAGTTGTTCTGGAGGGACTGACAAATATTTTCTGACACTCAAATTATTATCTCCTGGTTTCTTCAATGTGGGTACTGCTGATGCTGTCACGAATAACCTGGACAGTACAAAAAGTTATTTCAGAGTTGTGGTGGTGTTTAAGGGCCTGGGGCCCAAGTGGTATTGTCCTCAATCCTGACAGTGAGGGTAAAGTAGTGAGGAGGAGGGTAATTCAAGTTGATAGCTGGCTGAGGATCTATTGCTGGTGACAGGGCTTTAGGTTCTACAAGCACTGGGCACGTTATGCAAACCATTACCTTCTGGAGAGAAATGGACCTCACCGTACAAAGATGAGTATTATCTTTGCCAGCAGGATGCCTGAGCTGGCAAGGTTGGCTTAAAACAATCAGTACTTAGGATGCAAAGTGTTACTAACAAGCCTGAGAAGGAATGATGAACTTAATAAGGCTTAATAAGTAAGGATCACAGAATGATGTGATAGGAAAGAATCACAAAATCAAAAAAAGTGAGGATTAAGCAGGATCACCTCCACCACTTAGCTAGTAAGCAAGGAAATGCCTACAAGATAGCATTATGAAGAAATCTTCAAAAATTCTGGGAAATCAGTATGCTGGGATACCTCTCTGAAGTACTTGTATAATCAAGAATGGAGCAAGGGTAATAATAAGTAAATGAGCTGAAGATCTGTGGACATTTGCAGGACATTTGATCTTTCTGGGATCACAGAGATGGGATGACTTCCTGGAGTGAAATGCTTCAATGGAGGATTACATGCTTTACAAGAAAGGCAGAACCAGCAAGATAAGGAGAGGGAGTTACCCTTTATGTGAGAAGCCATCTGGGGTGAATGGAAGGCTGCCTGAAGTTCAACAGAATTTAAAGTCAGCAGAATTTATGGACGAAAATTAAAGAGAAGGCAGGTAAGAGTAACATTGCAGAGTGTCTCTGCTGTAGGTCTCCTGCTGAGGAAGAAAAAGAAGATGAAGCCTATACAGACAGAAAACAGTTATATTCTCAGAATCTGATCCTCATTGGAGGCTTCAGCTACCTTTAGGTCTATTAGAGAGAAAAACTAGAAGGACATAAGCAAACAAAGAGGATTACCATGGAGAGCATTCATGGCAATTTCCTCACCCACCTATAGAGAAACCAACCACAGCAGGTGCAGGACGGTATGTCACACTCAGAAATTGGGAGGGTCTCATTGGGAACGTGAAAGTTGAAGGTAGCCTTCCTTGGCTGTGGGGACCATGACATGGTGGGGTTCAGAACCAGGAGACAAGAGAAGGAACAGTACAAAACGTAGGATCAAGACCCTGTACTGCAGCAGAGCAGAATTTGACCTAATCAGAAATGTCCTGGGAAGAGTGCCCATTTCCACGTCCTTGAAGGAAAAGAAGGTGATAAGGAGTAGTCAGAATGGATTCATAAGGAGGAATTTTGCCTGACCAACCTGACAACTTTCTATGACCCTCTGTCTTATGAGGAAGGCCTGGAGCAGGCAGGGCTTGGGGAAATCTTATCAATGTGCTTATACACCCAGGGAGGATACAAAAAGGATGGAGCCAGGCTCTGCCCAGTGGTGCCCCATGACAGGACAAAGGTAAAGGGCACTAACTGAAAGACAAGAAGTTCTGTAGAACAATTGAGAAACCCATTTTTACTGAGAGGATGACTGAACACTGATGCAGGTAGCCCAGAGACACGATGGAGTCTTCCCTCTTGGAGATCTTCAAAAGCCACCTGGTCATGATCCTGTGTGAGCAATTCTAGGTCCAGCACCTGTGCTCAGCTCAAGCAGGTTGGACCAGATGAGGTCCAAAATTGTCCTTTAACCATAGCCCTTCTGAGTTTATGCAAACGTGAACTTAGGAAATAGGTTCACAGAATCACAGAGTCATTTGTATTGGAAAACCCTCCAAGATGATTGTGTCAGATCTTTGACTGATAATATGTAGACACGATGTTTGTGGATACTAAGACAAAAATGATAGGTAGGAGTATGTTCTGAATTGGGTTCTGATGAAATTACATTATTTTATTTTAGGTCACAGGCTCCATATGTCATATGGAAGTAGGCAGGTGTTCACTGGTAATTTTTCTAAGTTGTATTTGTATATTTTATTGTCTCCAGGGCTATTTGGTCCCTGCATAAAAGCCCTCTGCAGGGGAATTGCTGGCTATTCCCATGCTCAGGTGTGGACACATGGCAATAATAGCTGACATGACAAAATGTGTAGACCGGGCATCTCCAAAGATCTTTGTAAGGCAAAGGAAGTTTTTAATTGCCAACATATGGTAACTAATACTTCTCACCTTGCTATCTTTAAAATGAACAGCCTATGGTATTTTTGCTTCATAAAATAGTTAGTATTTATTCATACATATGAGCACAGAGACACACGTGTACTACAAAATTTTCTGTTGAGGTCCCCTCACCAATGAATGTTAGAGATATTTTGGAGAACAAGACACATGTTGGCTTTCTGCTATCATGTATTGCAGCTCTGCTTTACAGCTGGAGCTCCTCTTCCACAGCGATGAGTCACAGTGCAACAAGATTGGGTCTAGTTAGAATGTTTATTAGACTTTTGCTTTTCAGGCTGTGAATACTGGCATGTTTCTAGACAAGAATTTATTGCATTGCTGATTCTAAGGAATTGATTCAGTGGTTAATCAATCAAATTGCAATAACAATCCCAGGCATAATGATTGTGTACGATTATCTCTCAAAGGTTTTGGCTCCTTATAATAAGGTATTCCTCTCCTTCCATTCTAGAATTGGGCTGTTCACTTACCTCCATTTTGTAAACAGGATCAGAAAAATAGAAATTACAGAGAATCTAATTGTTTTTTCAAATAAGTGAGCCAAATCTTGTAGATCATATGGGTGTCACTTTGGGTGTTTTTTAGATTTATGTGATGATACAGAACTACCATGAAATAGAAACAAGAGCCTTCTTCACTTCATTCTTTGTTGCCCAACATGTTAAAACCCCTTTTGATTATTACTCAAATTCATAATTTGTGGAAGATATAAGTCAGAGTTTAGGAATAACCATTTACTTTTACTGCTTCCTTCACATTTTATCAGCACATAAAGCCACCTTCTATGACATTCTCAATCTCTTTTCTGAGGATGCATTTAACCATTTTTAGACACATCTAACATTTAGTTTTGTATAGACCACAATTTTCAAAGAAAATGAATGATTTTAAAAGTTCTATCTCTTACATAAGAAGTATGCTTGACATCCATATTCAAAAGAATAACATTTTAGAATGTCTTATTTTTGGAGCCCAGAATTTCGAGGCACCCTGGAGCAGAGTTCATTTCTGAAAATAATCTCTCACAACTGAAATTTATGGGTTTATTGGTGATTTTAAAAATTTCTTTAGTTGGACTTTAAGAGCATTTTTTATTCCCTTAGAAGACTACATAAAATTCCTACAAATACGAACAGCAGCTGTAAGTCCTTTATTACGCTCTTGTGTTCTTACTGTGGATTATGAAATCAACGAACTAGTATTCTTTCTCTTTGGCTTTTAAAATTTCTTCAATGTACAGTAAGGTAAATAATTAGCTCCTGACCTTCTTTAGGCGACTGCTTGTTTTTGAGAATAACAGAATCCATTTTGAGTCATGTACAAAAGGATTGCATTTGCTCTGGCTTTCTTCATACACATTTTATAGTCAAATGGCAGGGCAATGCACTTAAAGGGAATGAATGCCTCTTTTCCTGTCGTAATAAAATATGTTAAGGAAACACAAGAAGTAGTAGAATAGACAATTATCAGTAAACAGGAGCTATAAAAAAATAACTGACTTGCTAAGGGAAGGAAGGATTCCAGGAAGAAAGGATTCCAGGAAGGAAGGAAGGAAGGAAGGAAGGAAAGAAAGAAGGGTTCCAGGAAGTAAGGAAGGATTCCAGGAAGGAAGGAAGGAAGGAAGAAATGAGAGAGAAGGAATGAAAAAATAAACCCAGTTGATTCAGACAATATCCGACAGGAAAACTACTGGCCAGTTTCCACCTATTTGCTGGAAGGCTTCAAGCATAATCTTATGAATATGGCATTTAGTTTTTGTCCTGGTTTGAAGGACAGCTGTCTGCCAATAAAGGCAGAAGCTTCTCTTTGAAATGGAGAATGTAAACCCCCTCCCTCCAAATTATTATAATTTTGAAATTAAGGGACCCTCAGGCAAAGATATGGGGATTAGGAATAGCAGTTCTTTACTAGGAAAATTAAAATAGAAATACAGTATTACAAAGAACAATCCCAACCCTGACAGAGTCAGAATACAACCTGACACCCTGTCAGTCAGGGTGCTGGTAGCAGTCCAATTAAATGGTGGCTACAGTCCTCCTGTATAGTTCAGCTGAAGCAGTGCTCCTGTAAAAGGGTGCAGCTTTCCTCTGAAGGGCTGGGGATGATGTGGAAAGGTCCAGCTTTCCTCTGGAATCCAATGGAAAAAGGCCACTTTGGTGTTCCAAATCTCAGTTTTTCTCTAAGTAGGAAAGGCTTGACTCCATCTTCTGGCTGGAGCATCTCCCAATGGGATGATGTAATTTTATCAGTCATACAGTGGTACTTAATGGCTCAGCAGCAGATGATATCTTCCTGGAGGGAGGGAGGGTTGTGGAAAAGATAAAGATGATTGCCCCACCTGTTTTAAAGATGGCCCATTGCCAGAGAATATGTCCCACCAAGATAAGGATCCCACTCAACTTCAACAGATGGTGATAGAATGCACATTTCTGGCCACATCCTGCATTGCAACACAAGACAGTTTTATTCTAGGAAAAAGCTGGGTACCAGGCTGTCATCTTAGAAACTTGATCAGTTGGATGTTGGTAGTTAGCCTAAAATTTTAAAAAATTGGTAGCTGGCATATCCCTTTCTCCCCTAAGAAATGGAAGAAATAGAAGTCGAAATATGTCTGCATTGCATTGATACATCTGATAATTCAAAAATCTATGAAGCACAGACCACCTCCACACAGAGGAATTCTATGAAACCTAAATATTGTAGGAAGATTCTGAAGTGTAAACTAATGCAATTCTTATTCAGTAATAAAAATACTATTATATTTCTGAGTAGAAAGATGTTATTTCTGATTCGAGTTTCCAAGGAGATGTTCTTGCATTGAGTTTCAGGTGCAATTGATGTGCCACAGTAATCAATTAAAGTTTGATATTAAATTGGCTCTTTCAAGTCTTTTTATCTTCGCCCACCCGTAGCTCTTTCAGTAGATAAGTCAAATCTACAAAATTGTTAAGTACTTGCCATGGAATAAGTGATAAGTTTCTAGGATTGAATTGTTTACTATTGGATGTATTTTCCTCACTGTCTCCATTGTTCTCTTTATTTTCTTCAACACTGTTCTTTATTTCCTTACATACCCTGATTTTAATCCTTGCTTTCACTTCTGTTCACTTCCCAATGTCTAAATGTCCTCTTTCCAAAGCTGCATCACTATTTGTGGTGTGTCTATATTTCCATCCCTTTTCCAGGCTCTTTTTTCTCTGTTGTCGCTTTGCTACCTTTCTAATTGCTTTTCTATTTCTTGTTCTAATAATAGCTCTTTACACTTTTCATAGCGCTAAAAGCCTTTTCTCTGGTACTCTTTTTTTCAAGCCAGAGTTTAAGCCATGGACAGATATTAATCTGTTTAGAGGCAATGTACATGCTTTCTCAGGAGGCAAGCTGTAAATTCTTATAAGCTCAATTTTTTCATAACCTGGCTAATATTTACCTCCTGTCAGTGCCATTACCTTTATGATAAAATCCAGCAGCAATCTTTGTTGAGGGATTCATCTGAATCCCCTGCAGTTTTTGAGTCGCATATAGAAAACAAATTTTTAATCAAATGCCATGATTACTGCAGTGCCCTTCAAAAATCCTTAAAAAAGGAGGCCACATTAAAACGGATAAGCTTGGAAGTGCCAGTAATAGGTAAAAATAAAACAGAATAATTATAAACTGAAATTTCTGGTTTTGCATAAAACAATATTCCTCCTAACTTCTCTGTGACATTTGTTCACCTTGTTCATTTATTCTTGTCATTCAATGAATCACCACATCAGTGTTACTTAAGAAAATCAGACTGTCACTACCCTGACATCTCTGCAGCTAAAAATGATGCAACATATTTAATTAATGAAGTAACTTTTTTAGGGCAATCAGTAAATAGAATAACAAATAAACCCACAGCTAGAGTTCAGAAGAAATTTGCAGATGTTAATGCATGTTCCAAGTTAGAAGTCTGTGCTGCAAATCTGAGGAAACAAAATCAGCAAGAAAGTTAATGTTGGCGTGTTGTTTTTAAAAAATATGTCCAAAATCAGCTATTCCTGGTACTGTAAAAGTTCAAGCACCTATACATTCATTAAATGCATTAAATTACAAATATTTTGTAGAAGAGGAATTACTTTACTCTTGGATATATTGTTGAGCCCTATACAACCATATAGAGCTCAACAATAGTTTGAAACACCAAAATGTTCACTATTCTCCTTCTGAATTGACAGAAAATTCCTTTTATAAATTAAAGGCATGTAGGTTTTGGTGAGGTTGCTGTAATTAAGTAACAAAGTCTTCAGTTTCATTTACGCTACATTTACTTTCTTATCTAGCCAGAATATTTTCAGGTGTTGGTGTATTTCTTTTTCCTACCACACAGCATTTTGTTTTCACTGTTTCTTAGGAACTGTCTTTTAAGTACTGCAAAAAATGAATCATAGCAATCCAACTTTATTTGAATAAAACAAACAGCAGTCAAAGTGTAAACACGATTGGCAGGTGAGTTAAGATTAAACAAAAAAGGTACAATAAATTTCTGTACAGTTAGTGTTCTGTCAGAGTAACAAATTACATATGTCAGATAAACAAGAGATTTATCTCTTCGTGCCTTTTTAACACCAGTGCTTGGATGTTGCAATGATTGGTGCTCTGAGAGTTGGAGCAGGAGCGTTGTTCTAGCCATCTCCAACTCAAATTTTCACAGAATCACAGAACAGGTCAGGTTCTAAAGCACCACAGTGAGTCATCTGGTCCAACCTCCCTGCTCAAGCAAGGCCATCCTAGAGTACACAGTGAAGGATTATGACTGGATAGTTCTTTAATATCCTGAGTGAGGGGGACTCCACACCCTCTCTGAGCAACCTCTTCCAGTGTTTGGTAGCCCACACAGGAAAGCTCTTCTGCTTGTTAAGGGGAACAGCCCAGGCATCAGTTTCTGCCCACTGCTTTGGTGAATCCATGCATCTGACATTTTCTTTCTTCCAGTCTTCAGGAACCTATCTGAATTGCCATGACCTTTCAGGGATGATTGGGGCAATCTTGCCATGATGTTCACAAACTTTCTCATGAATGAATCTCATTAAGGCCCATGGACTTATTGATGTCAGATTTTTCTAGGTGTTCCCTAGACCAATCTTTCTTGGGCTTGGGGAAAGAGAAATTTTTCCTTCCAACATTTTATTAACTTGTCTCTTCCATCAGAGATTCTTGAGGGCTGATCCTGTCAATTAAGACCAATGCAAAGAAGGCATTCAGTAACTTTGCCTTCTCTGCATCCTGTTATCAGGGTTCCCCCTTCATCTACCAAATGGTTCTATATTTTCTTTTGTTTTTCTGTCGTTATTGATGTATTTGAAGAAGTCTTCTTCATTGTCCTTGACATCCTTGGACAGATTTAATTCCAGAAGGGCTTGGTCTTCCTTGCCTTGATTCTACCTACTCTGAAAACCTCTCTATATCCATTCCAAGTGGCCTGATCCTACTCTCAACTCTTATGTATCTCCTGCTTATGCTAGCATAATGACAGGGCTTTTTTTCCATCCATGAAGGTCCTTCGATCCCTTTGCCTGATTTCTTGCTCTTCGGGATGCTTTGTTCTTGAACCTGGCATTCTTCGCAAGCCAAGGACACTGTGTCATCCAGGTTCCTATGGTGTGCAAGTAAGCTTGTACTGGAACTTGATGGGCCTGAAAGTATCAGCAGTTGTGCCTAGTGAGATCCATTTTTAAAAGAGTATTCCAGCCTCTAACTGTGTAGTACCACAATCGGTGGGGTTTGCTAAAATAAATTTCTATGTCTATATGGGATTTGGCATATCTGACTAGTTTCTGCTTTTCTTTGTTAGAGAGTAGTATGATACTGTGGATGGCTGAGATTTGTGGTTCTCAAATTATCCTGATCTGGCAATACTCAGGAGAGAAGAACACAAAAGCACAGGACTAAAAGATTCAGAAAAAAGTAGTCAGTGGCATGTGGTAAATTAGATCAGAAAAAAGGGTCACCTATTTTATGTGTATGGGTGAGGCGCATGAAATCTGTACAGGAATGTTTGTAGTAGCTTTTCTGTTTGTCTGCATTTTTCTGAACCATACCACTGATAAGGCAGGAAGCAGCTTGAGAAAAAAGCCCATGTTTTTCAGGCACCACTCTTTTTGGCTTTCATTGCAATATGATCACTGAGTCCCTGGTGATGAGAAGGTGTTTTTGCACTGTCAAGAATACAGCTATTGACCTCTTTAGTGGTTTGTCTTTGCATGAACAGGCCCTTGGCAGCCCCTAGTCCCAGTTTACCATACCATGTGTGGTAGAAAGGGCAGTGTAAGGTGTGTTTCCAGACTGCTCTCTTCCATGTCTGGATGAAATGATTTAACTTCCCTCCCTGAGATGAAATAGAGAGAATGATCGACCCTGGGGGATGGAAAGGAAGTTTTCAGAGACAGCAATGCTGTCAGGGAGGAATTTTCCAGGCACATCCACAAGTAGGCAGAAGGACTGTGATGTTCTGGTTTTGGCAATATTGCCACAAGTAGTGGCGATCCAGTCTCTTTAAAAACTAGGTAACAGTGCAAAAGGAAGCATCTTCCAAGAGCTAGTAGAAGAAACCTAGGGTTTCATATGCCTGGTACTGCAAATGACTTGTACTGCTCCTGAATGGGTATCACCCCCACACAGAGAAAGCTTCTCAAGGGTAAGTTCAGAGCCAGCTCTGATAAGGTTTGTAACAAAAGAATCAAAGCCACATTGAATAAGGTGTAGTGAGTCATTAATGAATGAGTTAAATTCATAAACATTTCACCTAATTAAAGCATAGCTCTTATCTTCTTTCATATGCCTGAAATGCTTTCTTGCTGACTATCTGAGAATCAAGGACAGCAGTGGACATGACAGATCTCCATGTCATGATGCTAAGACATTGCTCAGAATAAGGCCCTTCCTTGCCCTAGCTTTGTATGGAGGGCAGGAAGCCGAGCCTGACAGGATGAGCACTGTGTTATTAAGGAACAGAGGACCAAAATTAGATGCTTATGCAAGTGACAGATAATAAAAGACCTGAAGCAATGCTGCATTTATCACTTCATAATGCCTCCAATTTAGAGAAGCTTTATATTTCAATCATTTCTACATGTTAGAATTTATATTTCAAGCTGACAGGACCCAATACACCTTTGACTTTTTACAAGGAGTAAACAAAAAAAAAAGGTTGTCCCTTTAGAAAACTGATTGTCTCTGGTTGTCCCAGGCCCCAAAAACCAAAGCCTATGAACCCAGCTGGAAACCTCCTGGAGGCCATTTTCTCACCTGATCTAGAAGCAGTTTCTTCTTGTTTCATCCTCACAAGAGGACAATAATTCTATTGGGATCAAGGTTTGGTCCTAATCAGCCCAGAATAAAACCCTTTCCTAACTCCTGTTGTGACAGAGAGCAACCTGGCCTGTGGTTCAGGGCTTGTTCCCTGACATCTAAAGTGTTTCATTAAAATTTTGTCCACATTGATTCATGTTTTTTAATGTTGAAAATAAATACATTTAACTAAACTTGCAAGCAAAAGTGATACAGAAAACCTCTGGTGAGTGGTTTTTAAATAAAAATAAAGCAGAGTGAGGTTGCCTGAGCCAGAGTTTTGAGGGAGCATCTCAGTGGAAGCCTGAACAGGCTTATCACTGTCAGCACACCAGGCTGTAGAAAGAGATTGCTGATATATAGGGATATATTAGGAGCCAAAACTAAATATATAAACTTCTGCAGTAAAGCAATCGTCATCTTGTGGTTAAAGCAAAACAAGGGATCTGAAAACAAGTCTGTCTGCTGTATCCAGGTCCCAGGCCAAGCCCCCAATGCTGCAGTTCATTACCTCTGATTTTGAAATTCAGAAATGCACATATTAAATGGATAAATTATCTTTTTCTCCCCAGCTGACCTATGGTGCTTACTGTAAAGTGTCTCTTCAGTGCACAAGTTAACCTCATAACCCATGCAATCTTTCTAAAATTTGATTTTGCAGCATGAGAGTAATAGAAAACGCAATTTGCAAATTCAGCTTTGAAACAGGGCTACTACAGAGTGTAGCTATTGTTTTTGACCCAGTTTCAGTTAAATTAAAAGTTTTTGTGCAGACATGATCTAATTGCTGTTCTCTTGTTATGCTATTTCAGAGGAGCTCTGTGGGCAGTAAAGAAAAAAATCTGTGCTTCACCTCTCACCCAGAGGAAGAAAAAGAGGAGCTAGGAATGTCTTATAAGAAAAAATATTGGTCCTTTGTGTAAAAGAGTAGGAGTTCTTATTTAGTTGAGCAGATCTCAGTGACACTTTGCTCAAAAATTTAAGACCCATAAAAGAATTAATTCCTTCTCTCTACACATGTGCTTACTGGAGTACATGCACTCACTGGGATGATTCTGAGTTAGAGACTGCCAGACAGTGCAGATCACTGCTGAATGCCTTTCCTTCAATCCATATTTGTTTTCTCCTGAATTAAGTCAAAGCAGTCATGGATAGTAGCAAGAATTTATGTGGTGATGCTCTCTTAAATGGTCAAGATTTTCTTCATACTATGTTCATAACTGAAAATCTCCTAAAAGCATCAGATCTTTGACAAATTGTGTGTACAATGGAAAAGACTTCCTAGAAGCAGCAATGATATTAACTTCACTCTTCATTGATACATGCTGTGGGAATCTGGAAATAAAATATGCCTTTGGGTAGCTTGGCTTTGTAGCCTTTTCCCCTCTTCGTAGATAGAATTCAGTCAATTTATTCTATTAAAACAGTGATGCAGATCTTAAATATTAATATCATACAAGAGAGACAAATTGTCATAATTCATCTTGTTTTCAGAATGCATTTAGTTTAATTTTTAAACCCTGGAACTGCCTTCAGGAAAATGGATGTTCTGACAAATGACCTGCAGGAAAATTCATTGATTGATGACACCCAGCACATGTACCTATCTTCCCAAGCCCCACGCTGAAGAGCTTTGCTTGTTTCACAAACGTACCATTTCAGACTGATTGGATGTCCAAAGAGAGAGCACACAATGTTGTGCTTTCAGGTTTGACTTTGATTGATTAAAGAAGTCAGGAAGAAACTATCAGATGCAGCAGGTGTCTGCAAAGTATCCACAGCTTCCAGAAACCAAAGTGCTGAGAAGTCAGATAATTTGGAGGATGGGGGCTGAGAGGCAGAAGGATTCTGTAGAGACAGGGAAATTAAATGGTAGGGATTTTCAGCTGTGCTTTCCCATTTTGGAGAACCTGGTACATCACTTTTTATCTGAATGCAAGAAATAGCGTTGTGGTCTTTTTTCAAATAGTAGCTACTCAAAAGGCTGTGGAATAGCAATATATGAAAACAACTAGAAATAGTTAAGCCTATTAGCCACAGCTAATATTTCCACAGGTGGAAAAAATATTAGCTACATTCTTCTCAGTTGCTTTCCAAAGAGCCTACATTATTATCTTTTGCATCGATTAGAAAAATATCTACAGTTTTGCTGTTATATCATTATATCTGAAATCCCTACAAATACATACTATTTTACAATGTGAGGCTTTAAATGCAGTTAACATATCCAAACAAAACTTTGCTTTTTCCTGAATCTTATAACTGCTGTTGAAATTTACAGGACTTTGGAGCTTAGTAGGATGCCTTCCACTACGGTCTACTCAAGTGATGTGATGTGAAAAAATTATCAGATATTTGGGTTTGTACAAAAGACCACTACATCCTGAGAAACATTTTCTTAAATGTTATTTATTATAACATGAAGAAGGATGGCTCTCTGTTGCACATAGGTAAAGCCTTATAAAATAAGGGCCTTGTTCTCTTGTAAAGTCATGTCTCAGGTCTGCCACTTAGGCTAAGTAGAAGGGGACTATGGGAGAGTGACTCAGCTGGAATAGGGGTAGAGAGACGTAAAAAACCTAAGAGACTTGCAGTGCGATTGCTGCATGTCCACATCGTGGTGTGTGGTGGCTGGTCGACTTGGGCTTGTTGTGCCTTGAAACAGTGTGAACTGGTAACAGCTAACTGCTTCAAAAGGGCTGGTTTGTGCAATAAAGCAGCTCTCCTCTGCACCTGCCTGGGCACTCTGTGTCACTTTGCTTGGCACATTTCTCATTAACTTGGGCACTCCACTATATGAAGGCATACAAACTGATACATGTACAATAGACTGAGGATAGGTGCAGAAAAACTGGGTGTAGGAACATCCTTCCAGTGCTCCCCTGGCTGCACCCTAGTGAAGTACATCAGCTGGACCATGTTTGCCAGCTGCTGGCCAGACATTTGAGTAGACTCATTAAATGATTGGTGTCTAGAATAAGTAAGTCAGAGGGGTTGCCTAAGTGCAACTTGGACAGAATTTTTCCAGTGCCCACATACAGATTTGATCGGATGTAGGGAAAAATTCCTGCCTGTAGCTCATATGCCAGAGGAGCCTCCTTACTGCTATTCCAGCAATAACACTGCTGAAACAGCTGCTGAGATACTGCAATCCTGTTTTCACCTTCTGAATGGTGTCAGAAATCCAGTAAATTCAAGGAACACATTTGTTGCACAAATACCCTTTTATATATTCAGTCCAGGAAATATTTCTGTAGTCATTGTACTGAGTCTAGCTGGGATTTAGTTAATTTTTTGCATGGCCATCCTCACAGTTCTGTGCTTTGCACTGGTAGCTAGAAGGGTATTGATAATGCACCAGTGATTTTACTACTGCTGAAAACTGCTGGCACAGCTTAAGTGCTGTCTCTCCAAGATTCTACCCCAATCAGTGGTTTGTGGTTAGACAAGACCTTGGAAGGGTAAACAACCAGAACAGCTGACCTAAATTGACAAAAGGGGTGCTCCATAGCAGATGATGTTGACTTGGATATAAAGGCTAAGAAAAGAAGAAAGGAGTGGCATTCATTATTTCCAAGACTGTCATTCTGGAGCAACCACTTCCCATGCTGAAGCCCTGCTCCCCAGGAAGTGGCTGGACATTGCATAATGGTGAGAAGAAGAGAATAATTTATTTTCCCTTTCCTTGTGCATGTGTAACCTTTTGATTTTGCTTTAGTAAATTGCAGTATCTCAACTAATGACTTGTTTTCCATCTGTCCTGTCCAGGTGAGATGGTGGAATGAGAAGGTGGCTTGGTGGGTACCTCCACAACCATTGGAATATTTGATCATAATCTCTTACAGACATATCAGCTGTACATGGTATAGTTTATCATTATGCACATTATTTCATTATGAACTTAATGCTTTAAGTTCTTAGCATTAAGGAATTAAAATCTTACCATGCCAAAAAGCAAAAGAGTGTGACATTTAATGTAGTCATATCCAAATCTTATTTACAATAGATAAGTTTCTGGTACTACACAGCTGGCAGTTGAGTCCTTAGAAAAGCAGCTTACATCCCAAGGAGAGATCTACACACAATGCAGTCAAAAAGGGAAAGTTGCACATGAATCTCTCTCTCCAGTTTTATTTAAGACCATTTCAGTTCATGTTCCTTTTCCTCTAGGCACTGCATCACTTAAATAAAGCCAAATAGAAAATAGTTCCAGTTTTTATCTGTTTTGTGCAACAGACCCAGGTATCCTATAATACAAAGAATTATTTTCCTGCATTTTCCTTAAAACTTCTTTTTATTCCACAGTGCTTACAGCAAATGATTGCATAGTTAACAAGCTGGATCGCAGCTCATCTGCAACAATCAATTTCTGTTGATACTGGATTTAAAATGGGGGCACAGTTGTAAATGACCTATAGTCCAGTAAGGAGCCAGTGAGAGAGGTTAAATCTGTTAGTTAGACTAAATTAAGCTCTAGCTAAACCTAAGCAAGGCTTGTTTCTACAGATTATGTTGCAAAGATTATCCCCTTATTTATATGTCTTTGATATATAAATATCAGGCTAGGACCACAGAGATGTCTGGCCTGATACTGAGGTGATGGTTTTGAATTAGGATCTTCTGTTTGTTACAGGACAGCTGTACTCTGAAGAAGCTGCTAGTTTAAGCAAAGCTTCACCACAAGCCTTGTAGTATATCTAAGCCATCTGTTTGCAATTGATAGTAAAATTTATGACGGAGCTAGGGTTCAGATCAACAGAAGATAGTGGCTTTAGATTAAACAGAAATGTAGAAATGCCTCTGGACAGAAACTGTATCCTCTAGGTGTACCCTCTACGATGATAATGATTGAAGCACCTTGTGGTAGGAGAGTAAGTCAATAAATGTGAATAAACCAATATAAGGTATGGATTGAAAAGGACAGCAAAACTAAGACTGAAATGTGCAAACATTGTAACAGCCAAGTTTAGGTCAATGTGAAGAGGGGCTGCTGGTAAATCCTGAGATTATATTTGTGTTATGCTTCATAGAGGTAAATCATCTAGAATCCAGAATTTTAGTTCTGCAAAGATGGCTGTGGGGATAAGACTTAGCTGCATCTGAAGCAAGACTTTTAGACCTTTATCATTTTGAAAGAACTAGACTGTTGATCAAATGCATTGTAGGCTTCAGCTTCCCAGTGTGGGATAGCATTATACAAAGGGCTTATGTCTGAAAGGTAATACAGCTGACCTGAGTGTTCTGGCAGACCTGGAAACCTGCAAACAGGTTTGCAGCATGACAGGCCCAGCAAGTTCCTCTTTTAGGCCTCAGATTTCATTTTCCAATTTTTTTGTGTTCTGCTGTGTTTCTGTGTGTGGATGCTGGCCTCTCCGAGGTAGCTTAAGTATTTTAAGTTGTTCCTTCAGTATGTTTTACCGAATATATCCCAGGAATTAAGTTACTATACAATAAAGAGAATTTCTTCCTCTCCATTCCAGCAGGTTACTGCTACAACATTAAAATTGTAATCTTCATTGCAAAACAAGGAACAAATCAAGCAAAGGCAGAGCTGTGCTTCCCTCCTTTTTCAAAGCTACAAAATCTGTATGAAGAATATTACCTTTGCTTTTTCCTTTCACGAGACTTAAATATAATTTTATTTCAATTTCTGGATTAGTTTTGTTTCTAGTTACTCAGGCCTGCCAGTCTGTTGTTCCTGTATAATATTTTGCCTTACAGTGAAAAGTGTATTAGACTATACAATGCCTCCCTGTGGAATTTTTATGCTTCTTCAACATAATATTGCAATGTGTTTTCTAAATTCCCTTGAGGTACTTTGACTCAAAATAGGGTATGTTTCTATCTGCTTTCCCTAAAACATAAATTTTTATCTTGCAGTGCTGTCTTTTATGGAAAGGCTAAACAAGTAAAATTGTTTCTAATTTATTGGTTCTTGTAGTTTGATAGCCTAGTGAAGTAATAAATTCAGATTTTTTGAGTCAGACGGAATTCACACCAGTTACAGAAATATAAATTGCTCAGCACACAGACGAGTGTGCCATGAATAGAAGCATAAGATCTCCTATCAGTGCAGTGAATTTTGTGCATTTATTTTCTAGCTAGGTGTATGACTTCTGCAGGCTGATGGCACTAACTCTCTGAATGTGCTCATGAGGCCATTCAGGTGTGTCATTCATCCTAGTGAATACACGAACAGCCAGAGCTAACAGCATATGTACAAGAGAGCAGTCACAGATGTGCTTCATGCTGGCAACCAGTAGAAATGAAACAACTTTCCCTAGGAAAATGAGTCTTAGATATATACTGTTGTTCTGTTACCAGGCACAAAATCAAAGTCTGCTTTATTTTCTCTGGCTTTTTTTTCACCAGTTAGAAAGGAGGAGAAGACGTCCTCCTGCCTTGCTCTCTTGCAAACAGTGGTGCAGTAAGATACTTAATGCACCCTGCTAGATGATATATCAGCGATCAAAGCATTCCTTTGTGTCGAATGAGCATTCTGGTCTTTTGTTTTCCAGTGTTCTGTTCTTAAGCCACGTCACCCTCTGATAAAGATGGAGCAAAATCATTAATTTTTGAAATGAAAAAGCAAATTTTAATGAGAACTAATAATATGCTTGTTGGGTGTATGTTTGTTTTAACTCTTTTCAGGACTAAAGGAATATTTAAATTGGCAAATCTGAGGATACATGACTGGATTTTTTTAAGCTGTGAAATTCTCAGTTATTATTACGAATGGAATGGACTAAAATGGACTATGTAAACTTTTTTTTCCCCCCACTAAAAATATTTTCATCATCTGGGGAGAAAGGCTTTGTTATTCTGTCAAATTTCCACTGAACATAGGAAAATGATACACATGACTACTGTGAATGTGGTACTTTAGAATTATTCTTGAATTACTCACCATCTTCACTGAACCTTATGTTTACAGAGTAAATTCTGCTCATATATTACTTTAAAATAAATACCCATAATGACAATGAACGAAGTAGTGACTTCCCTGGCTGTGTTTTTCTATTTCACTGTGATGTGTAAAAAGTAATAGCTTTGAATTCACCATGGCAATGGTAATAAAGCTCTTTTCTATCTTATTGTCTTTTTACAGGGCTTGCTGCATGATGTAGGTGGATTGGAAGCTTCAGAAAGAAAACAAATTTTCCACTATGCCAGGTTGTATGTTACTTGATAATACCTTATTGCAGAATGGAGATTTGAGATTTGAAATCTGTTGCAAGGACATTCCTTGGTTTATTTCAGAGGCAGTATTTTTCTGTCCTGGAAACAGAGAGTAGGGAAGCAGAGCAGAAAAAGGAACATTATCCTTTGTGTTCTGAGAGGTTTTGATGAACTGTGAGTGCCTTTCTCTAACAGAAACTTGTTCCTCTTAGAGGCGTTTCTGTTCTTTCAGAGAGCAAGTACATTTGCTTAGAGAGAATAAAAAGTTTAAATAAAGAGTAATAAAGTTTTATAGCTTATTTAGCACTTCAGAATCCAAATATTGTCTCTTCTCTTCCTGAAAATGGATTTTATATGCAGCAGTAATTTTGCTCCAACTACATTTTCTGGCAAGGCTGATTTGGGTGATTAAAAGGGGGGCATTTTACTACATTTTCTACTGTAACATTTTGCCACTTCAGTGTTTCTCAAATAGCTTGTATAATTTATTTTACAGTTGAGTTAACATTGACTAGAAATATAAAGCTGTGACATCATGGCTTCCTGCCAGGAAAAAAAAAAGAAAATTAGTAAAACTAAATGCTGAAATGTAGTAAATGAAAAAGGGCTGCTGAAATAAATTCAACTACTGCCTGTGGTAAGGAACAAAGGTGTAGTTTGGTCTGACTTTTTTGTTGTGTGCTTTTGTGGGGTTTGGAGGGGATTTCTTGGTTGGTTGGTTGGTTGGTTGGTTATCTTTAAATGAATCTTGAATCTCTGCAGCCTTTATAAGACTTGATAAATTTCAAGTCCATTGTTGAAAGTGACAGCAGCTGAATGGCAGGTTAAAACAAGTTATTCCAGTAAGTTTGACATAATTCACCTCTAAGGATTTAAAGCACAAAGAATGAAATGTATTATCAAGGTTAGAACTCCACTTATGGAATTGCGTTAAATTAGCTATTCTCATGTTTCAGTGGTTCAAGTATTTTTAACTCCAGAATAAAATGCTGAATAAAATGTTAAACCTTCTATTGTTAAAAGGCTAAAAAAATTCAGTACACATTTGACCTCCATATGCAGCAGTGACCACTTTATTTATACAAACTGCAGCCAGATTTCACTGTATCTAGTAAACTATAAGATTGAGGACTGCCTTGGTAAGGTAAGGGAAAATGGACGTGTAAATTGCTAAATTAATTACTCTTTCCTAAAATAGTTGAGAGGTTTAGCATGAAAGCTATGCCTTTAACCACAGGAGAACCATAAGAAGACTGTTACCTTTATCAAATAGAGCTGGACAGATACAAATAATAAAGAAAGAGCTGCAATGAAGGCTGAACACTATGTTATACCAATGAATCTCTTGACTGCAGAAGAGTGCAGAAACTATTGACAGTGATTTGCCCTGTGTAGTGAATACAAATTGCCACCTAAAGGAAAAAAAAGAAAACAGGAAAATAAAAGCTGCAGAGTTCAGTGTTGACTTCAGACTGTATTAGCTCAGACTAAATAATGTACATGTTTTAAGATGTTTATATTGCTTCTTTCTTGAATATTCAGTCTTGGGTTGTAAGGGGCTTTAAAAATCACCTAGTTCCAGCCCCTCTTTGTGGAAGGGACACCTCTCAGTAGACCAGGTTACTCAGAGCCCTTGTCAAACCTAGCCTTGAACACTTCCAGGGATGGGCATCCACAGCATCTCTGGCAACCTGTTCCAGTGCCTCACCATGCCATGAGAAAAGAATTTCTTCCTAATATCTAATCTTAAATATCTCCTTTTTTAGTTTGAAATGTTCCCCCAGGCTTATCAGTTTCCATGCAAAAATTTACTCTTGCTATTTTCTGTAAGCCCTGTTCAGAAACCGGTCTGTGCTAAGGTCGTCCTTGAGCCTTCATACCCCAGGCTGAAGAGCCCAAAATCAACCTGCCATCACAGCAGAGGAGCTGCAGGCTTGTTTGCCTTTACAGCCTCTTTCAGACTCACCCTAGTAGGTGCAAGCTTTTCTTGTGCCAAGACCCCAGAGCTGTGTGGAATACCCCAGGGCGAATCCATGGAGGCAGACTAGAGGAGGAGAATCACCTCCCTAGACATACCAGGTCCACATCTTCTGAGATGCAGCCAGGATGCCAGTTTAATGGACTACTTTGTCTTTGGATTGCTTTTAATTAATTTTTCTTTAAAAACTTCTATTTTCTTAGTAGTAAACTATCCAGTCTTGCCTGAAAATGACACTTTTTCCCTAGCGTTTTGAGTGATTAATCATCTTGTCTGAAAGAATTTACCTTTTTCTTAAAAATAAAAAATTGATTGCACTTTTTTCATATCAAGAACAAAGTACAAGCGAGCCTTTAATCAAGCTTTAATATAACTGTTGGAATAGAAAATGTTTTTCTCATAAATTAGTATTTGACAACTTTAAGGAATATTCTGTATATCTTTATAAGCTAATTCAGTTGATTGTTCACCTAGCACACTCAAAATTTTATTTTCATCACAAAAATATGTGTGACAAAATATCACTGCCTACAAAGTACTTCAGAAGATAAGGTGATCTTCTGATTAAACTTACCTGTATAAACTCCAAGGAATATAAACGGAAAATCTTATTTGTTAAAGACAGATTGTTTAATGAGGGATTTAGGGATTAGGAATTTTCCTTAATGCAGTTTTACTGTATTGGCTTTCCTTTGCTGACATGCCAATTTGGTAATCAGTCATATGGATAGTATAATTTAATTAAATAAGCTTAGTGTTTCTAAAATTTACAGCACTATTGTAAAAACATAACTATTTGCAAGACCAGAGCTTAAGTAGCAGCAATTACTAGATGCTGATGATACATGGACATACTGTATCAAATTACAGAATTTTATTACAAGCTGGTATAAATGTTTATTGCAGCCAAGATCCTTGGAAAAGACTTATGAGGGCTATTTCTGTCCTCTTTCATGTGACAACTTCAAATTCTAGAGCTTAGTCAAATTCAACAGAGAAATTAGACGAGTTTAATTAGAAGATAAGATAGTTGAAGGGACTTGAAGTGACAATTCCTTTGAGTCACTCAATTTATCATTTTAAGAGCTAGTTTACTCTATGTCCACAGAGAATTCATGACTCCTGGGGAAATGGTGGAACTAAATAATACCTGTGCTGTCTTGTACCTTTGTGGTGAACCTGAGTATGCTGAAGATCCCTCTCTTTTTAGGTGATGCATGGGCCTGCAATATATTTATGAGAGTATGAAAAGAAGAAGTAATCTTGTTCCAGAGCTGCAGAACCTGTATGTGTTTTTCTTACTAAGTTTTGATAGTTAAATAAATTCTGTAGGTTGCTTAGATAGGGATTTGTATATAGCAAATTAATAACGTATATCTGCCACAGAACTAAAAGAAGTTAGAGACACTGCAGGCACCTTACTTTTATAACTGCATGGCAGTGTGCCTAGTTTGAGTAAAGCTGGTGGATGTACACTAGTTGCAGAATGACTATCCTTCTGTGTAGACTGACAGAGATCTTAAGGAGTTTTGCTCCCTTTACTGCTCTGAGTGAAGCTCAGCTGCCAGTCTTGTGGGGCAGACATTGCCAATAGTTTCCTTCACAGCTATGCATTTGTGACACTTGATATTTCTTGTTATTTCCTTCCAACTAGCATTTTTAAGTCACCAAACCACTTGAGATATATACATACATATACTCATATACCACTTGCTATGCTGCAGCACGGTGCTGTAGCATAAATGAAGTATTCTGTCTGCCTGGGTATATTGGCCTGATATATCCAGGAGCTCAAGCCTGGTGGTCTCATCAGACTCTTTGTCTATATGCTTTATGGCCATAGCTACAGTAATCACTTTTCTTGTGATACTTCTAAAGCAGGGAAGAGATTGTGGGTGTTATACATTCCAAACTTAAAATTTCATCAATTTCATGTATTTCTTTCTACAGCAAGAAGAATAATAGTGGAAGCAAGATTTCAAGGTTTCCAGAAGTATTAAATAATCTTGTCCAAAGTATTTTTTCATGCCAGCATTCTTAATGTGTGCAAGTTCAACAGGTAAATTATGGGTAGAAAACTTAAATGGCTGGTTGCTGCTATACAACCATCTAACATCTATTCTCTAGACACATAAAGAACTCTAGAGATAACAGTGCTAGCATTCAGCCTGTTATGCATATAACTGTACTGCATTAAAAAACATGTAATAAGGAGATCAGTGATTTTGTCCTACATTTAACTCTTTACCTACCATTTTGTGCATCAGGGCCATGTAAGGATGTAAAGAGCACAGCTGCTTCTCTCAAGGGCCACAGAAGAACTTTGCCATGAGATAAGCACAGTAGGGAGTGACAGGATGGTGCCATTTCCAGGCCTGGTAAAGGCAAGATCTGGTTAGCACCTCCTGGGTAATTCATCTGGACAAAAATTTCCATTTAAGTGAAATGTGTAAAGAAGCAGCTGCTCACACACAGACATACCATTGATCAAACAAAGATCACTCCAGCTTATGGGACAGAGGCCCTCTGTGACCACCAATGACCATTAAAGCTCCCTTCTCCCTCGCCCCCTCCCCATATATGCTTCCATAGATACCTGGAACTAGGATGCTAAAATAAGACACCACACCTTGGACCTGAGATAAAATAAAGGTGGTACTATTGTCCAGGTGTTATCTCTGACTTAGAGGGGGATTAACAAAGCTTGAGGAGAAGAATGGATCACTGATAACAGACACAAAGAAATGCAGAATTTACACACCACAAGGAAACACAACTCAGCAACTGTGCTGAAACCTGGTAAAAGGTAATTCTGTCAAGGGGAAATCATGACCACTGACTCACAACCACTGACTCAACAAACCCACCAACTGAAAAGAGAAAGACTTGACATGTGCACTAATTACCATAAAAAGGGAGGGAATTATTTAACCATTAGAATAAGAGAACTGTGGAGACTATGAGCACTAATTCCTTTGTTTGCTGAGATGTATAAATAGTAACTGCTTTGATACTGGCATCTTTGGCAGGGGATGGCTGGACACCAATTAATTTTTAATTATATGACTTGTGAAAAACACTGTGTGTCTTGAAAAGGGGTGGCAAAACATTGTTAGATTATATTGTAATTTTGATTTTGGTGAGAAAAGTTTCCTTTTGAATTTGCATATATGGGAGGAAATGTACCCATAACATAACAAATACAATCAGCTTGTAGAGCAGATCAGGAGCCAGGGGGTGCTGCAGGGGTGGCTGGCTGTGTAGGTAACACATTCAGATTTCTTCTAACCTAACTACTTTGGTTCAATGCTGCACAGAGCTGAGTTACCTGATAATAACAACTCAACATGCCTCTCCAGCGATTTATTTCACCATACTTCTTCCAAAGTCCGAATTGATAGAACAGACAATGTAAAATAAATGGAGAGCCACAAACTGTGACTGTGAAAAACACTTACACAAATAAAGTAACATTAGTAAAGAGAACTGGGAGATCCTCTCAAAATGGGAAACATTAAAAACACTGTAGGAAAGACAGACCGTATTGAAGAAGGAAGTAGGCAGGGGAAAATCAAAAAAAAAAATTTAAACCTTGTGTTAGGAGTAATTTTGCTCTGAGTTTCTTTGTTTGCAGTTCAAACATGCAATTTCTCTTTCTGAAAGTTGCCTTCGCTCCCCCCACCCCCCTTTTTCATTCAAACACACATATTTGCACTTCTAATTCTGCTGTTTTGTTGCAATTCATGTGTTATGTGCAACTTGCTGGGATTTTGGCTGAATACATCTGGAGCCAACAGATGTTTCTGTGTCTCATGCAGCAGATTTTTGCATCCCAACCTGGTACAGTCATGTTATAAGAGATTGTCACAGAGGAGGGTGGCTTTTTAATGGTTGTTTTCTAGAGACTTTTAGGTTGTACAAATTTGGTGAAGTGATCCTGTCCAAAAGCCAAGTGGCCACCAACATTTCTCGTCTCTTCAACTGCACAGGGAAGAGAAAATACAATGAAGGGGTAAAGGGTTGAGCTAAGGACAGGATAGAGCACAGGGACTGCTATCAGTCTCCTGCTCCTTCCTCCTCAGAGACAGGACTCCTCAACCCTTCCCTTGTTCCAGCATGGAACCCGTGGGGTGCAGGCCTACGTGAACTTTTCCAACATGTGTTTTTCCCTTGGACTGCCGTGCTTCATGAGCTGCTCCAGCGTGGGCCCCTCCCACGGGACACAGTCCTTCAGGAACACACTGTTCTAGCATGTGTCACCTGTTCTAGTGGGTGCGGTCACAAGTCCTGCCATTAAACCTGCAGCAGTGCAAGCTCTCTCCACAGTTTCACAGATCCTGACAGAAGCTTGCTTCACCATCAACTGCCTGCAGGCTCAAAACCTCCTTCAGACATCCACCTTCCCCAGCATGGGGCCCTCTGTGGGCTGCAGATGGATCTTTGCTCCACTGTGCTCCACCACAGGCTGCAAGGGCACAGCTGCCTAGCCATGGTCTTCAATATAGTCTGCAGAGGAGCCTCTGGTCCAGCACCCAGAGCACCCCCTGCCCCTTCTTCACTGCCTTGATGTTTGCAGGGCTCTTTTTTAATGTGTTCTCACTCCTCCTTTACCTGGCTGCAAATAGTCCTGAGCTTTCCTTCTTGAATATGGTATTCCAGAGGTGATACCACTGTGGCCAATGGCCTCAGCCTTGGCTGGTGTTGGCTCTGTCCTGGAGCTGATGTGGATCAGCTGTGTTGGACATGAGGGAAGTTCCTCACAGCTTCTCACAGAAGCTGCGACTGCAAGCCCCCCACTACCAAAACCTTGCCACGCAAACCCAATGCAGTCAGGTTTTGTTATGCAGGGGGTTTTTGAAGGTAATTCCCTCTGGGGAGTTCATGACTGGCCATGACTTCTACACCTACACGTATGGTGTGTGACAGCCACCCCTCTCATGGTAAGCTAGCAGCGGCAGCAGAGTTGAGCTGAGGTGACTGAGTGACTTGGGCAGAGCAGCAGCAGAGCAGCTGGACATGACTGCACATGAGGGTCACACCGTGGAACAGAGCTGTGTGCCCATGAACCAGCTCCCAGCCAGGCAGTGGGAGATGACTGCACATGAGGGTCACACCGTGGAACAGAGCTGTGTGTCCATGAACCAGCTCCCAGCCAGGCAGTGGGACATGACCGCACGTGAGGGTCACACTGTGGAACAGTGCTGTGTGTCCATGAACCAGCTCCCAGCCAAGTGAGGTTTCGAGTGTGCTCTTTGGTTCAGGCATATTGGTTATTTGGAAATCCAGTGGTATCCACGTTCAGTACCAGCTCTCAACAACTGTTGTGTTACAGGACAGAATGTGGCCTTTTCAGAACTATTAGAAACACTAATTAATACATGTGATGCCTTGAAGGAGAAAACAGAAAACTCTGATTATCTTACTATGAGCACCTTATAATCTTGTTGGGGGATTTTGGTTGTTGCTTTGTAGTTTTTTTGGATTTCAGCTACTTTTGTGGTTTTGTTGTTTCGTAGGTTTTTGTAGGGAGTGGTTTTGCAGTGGATAGGGAATTGGGAAAAACACAGAGACACCTTCACATTAATAGTCTCAAACACATTATGATTGAGATTATACAAAGGCATATTTTCAGTGTTTCATATACCCTGATGATAAGATCAATTACTGTCTTTAGCTACAACGTCATACAGCCCAGTTCTGGGTCTATTTTTTCAATCCCTTGGGAGTTAAGCTTGTATTACCTTGTGAAAAAGTATATTTTTTTATTTTATTGTGTTATTCTGCTACATTTGTACTTTGGCAAAATTTTCATAGTTTTTATTTCTTTCGTTTTTAACCATTTTTATAATGAGAACAATTCTTCTTGCCTCTCAGATGCTCACTTCTAAGGATTAGGTCTCACAAATGCTCATTGTATATGAGCTCTCAAGTAGATACTGCACTCACTCCCAGGAATAGTCCAATTAAGTCAAAGTGCACCTTGGATCAAATCCAAGACCATTAAATCAGTTGAAGTGTTTCCATTTACTTCAAGGGATGCTGGATCCAAGCCATCACATCTGCAGCTCTCCAAAAGTACCATTGGTTATCTCAAATACACCTACTTAAATTCAATTAAGAGTAGACTAAAATCTCCCAAAGAAAATGTGATGACATTGTGCCACGGAAAATATTTAAATGCTATATTGTAACATATAATAGAAAAAAAATTCAAATAACCAAATACTGTAACAAAGATGATGACAGAGGCAGACAGATTTTTTTATTTCAATCAGTTCTTGACTGAAATCAAGAATTGATTGAAATTTGCCAGAATTGCTGTCACTCACATCTTATTCATTTGATTTGTTGATTCATCCAAATTTCATTTACATATATACTGAAATTTGCATGAATTATCTTAAAAGTTTCAAAAGAATTCATCTGAATTGATCATAGGAAAGGCTAATTACTTCTGCAGTCTCAAATTTAACATAATAGGTATGACCTGAGTTGAATGATTCATAAAAAATTCTTACTATTGTACATGCCCAGGAAATAATTTGATACATTTTTCCTGAGTTTTTTTTGGTACTAAGTTATCCCAGATGAAAGTAAAAGAAATGTGGATGAAAGTTTTTTCTGTAGATGCATAGTTCTTAAGACCTTTCACAATAAGATTGGTGTCACATTATATTTAAGCTCCATTCTTAGTAATCTGTGACCTATAAAGAAGATTTCTGTCTGTTATAAAGAAGATCAGTTTAAATAACTTAATCATTATAGATTGTTAAATCACTTGCTAGTTATTCTGTCAGAAATAAAGAACATTTTAAAAAAACAATTTCTCTTAAAAAAACAGTAAAACAGATTTAATTCTTCTATCCCTACGTAATTTTGGCTTCAGCCTGCACCATTTCATTCCTTTACTCCTCTTACAGCCAGAAAGGACTGTTTTTCTGGATCAATTTAATTCTGGAAATTAACTCTCAGGGTAGAGTTAGTCCTGATGATTATAAAGGGATATCTGAAAAACCCACCTCCACTAGATACAATATATAATTGGCTGCAATAAAATTAATGGAGCCATAGATCTAAATTACTAGAACCCATAGTCATGCATTTCAGAGCAGCTAAATAACTTCCCTGACATATGCTTGTATCTAACAACTTTGTTAAATCTATTAATTTCAGAGATTAGTGGAATCTCTTTGACAAAGAGCAGATATTATGCTGTCAACAGTATCACAAAACCGTTCTAATTAAAAGGACTCACACTGAAAGCTCTACAAATTGTTCACCCAGACATTTACCAGTGAAGTCCCATAGTTTAAAAGGAATGAAAAAAAGAGATTTTGCTGGTTTTTTTCAAACTAGCACTGTGCATTTCTTGATTAGGAGAATATGTCTGCACATGAAGTAGCAGTGAGGTTTGATGAACATATATTTGATTTTAATATTATTCCTGCAGTTACACTGCACTTACTGAGTATCACATATTTCCCATAAATAATTTTTACTGTGACATTTAGCCTCTATTTTTGTTTTCCTGGGGATTGTTTATAACATTTATAATATATGTAATTATTAGAACTGTTTCCTGAAAAAAAATTCTGTAGGTGGATCTTCATTTGCAAACTTCTCAATAAAGTTTCTTCTCCGTATTTTTTATTCCACATTCAAGTCATTGGTTCAGCTGGACTGGCTGTGTAGCTTACAGAGCAATAATGAAGTAGTTATTAAATCAGGTTATTTTAAAGTAGGATCCAGATGTCTTGCGTAGGCCACTATAATTTGAATTATATGTTATGCTATAACATAATTGAGGAGACACACCTAAAATACTGAAAAAGTCACTTTTCCAGGCAGACTGTTTTACAGAAAAATTTTTTTTTAAAAATTGTTTATAGCATGTATTATGACTTTAGTTTAGAAGGCTTAGAGAGGAGTTTCAAAAGCAAATTATAAGTATGGGAGCAATAAAGGAATGAGGTGAGGTCCATTCCTGGACTGTGTCCAGTTCTGATATACCTTCTGCCCACAAAGTCTAGAACTTCTCTTTAACTTGACATTCAGATTTTAAGAGGTTTCACCTTATTTAACATAGCTCTTAATTTAGTTATATATAATCAATGCCTCTAACAAAATACACACCACTAATATGAGAAAAACATTCTTTAAGGTCTCTGCCCGTAAACCCAAAGAAAAAATTTTGCAATAACAACAAAAACAGTAACATTTTCCCTTTATAAAGCTTAACAATAAAATGATGCTCAGAATAGTAGGCTTATAGAAAACGTCAGCAAGGCTGCTTACAGTTGTGCAACTCACAAGCAGGTGAAACAGCCTTCTATTCCAGTTTCTGTTAGCTTGTCCGCGGGGCCATCTGTATTATGCTCTTATTCCTATTAGAGGTAATAATGGGGAAGTATTAAGATGGAAAAAATGAAGTGGTTTATAATAAGGATACTCTTACTATACACCCTGAAGTACCCTCACAAAACTCCCAAGCAACAAACCATTATATTTTAATTAATTATGTTATGTGTCCTATTCTAGGGATGACAATGTAGTGGAAAAAACTAAAAGGATAAGCTCAGATTTTAATTACTGAACTGTGGAAATGGTTAGTGCACTAAATTATATGAATACGTTCAGACCAAGAAGTGTATTCTGAATAAGAATGAAAAGCAACTTATTTGACACCAACTGTTCCTTGCTTAATAGCACATGGAGAATATGTGTATAAGAGACTTAATCCAAATAAAACTCAGTATTCACATTCTAGGTCAAAGATCACAGCTTCCATCCATTTTTCTATATCTCTATAGCAAAGTCCATAGTGAGCTTGTTTCAAATGTTGATTTTAAAATTAATTTTTGAGGAACTTAAGAACAGAAACGCAAAGATCATGTCTCCAGTTTTCCTTCTCTTTACCCCAATCTAAACAGAGTCCCAGTTTAACCATTCCCTGTTAGAAACTGAGCACTAGGATGGCAAAGAAATAGTTAACTAAGTCAAGAGGACCTGCCCTCTCTCTGTGCATCTTCATGCATACTCCTGATTCTGCATGGTGGTTGTTATAATTACGGCATTAGCTCTTACAAGTATTCTGTCCTTTTCTACACAAGTGCAGAGCTGACAATGGTTAAAACCAGTGTTTGGTACTTCTAAAAGAGGACTCCATCAGTGTATTTTGCATTCTTCTCTGGAGAACAGAGGGAAAAACCCCAAACTTTCCTTCAAAAATTCCATCATTTAAAAACCACAAAAAAACCCCTTTTCTAAATGAATGATAGAGGGATCCTGCATTATACACCCTTGTCATTTCATATTATTCAAAGAGACAAAAGTGGTAATTAAGACAATGAGAATATTGTGCATACATTGAAAAAATGTACTTATTGGAGAAGGGGACTGGAACACTAAGACAGGTTCTTTCAAAATGAGTAGGTATTTCCCTAGTATTTTTCTTAGGAATCTTTCTTTTCATCCTGGCAATGGCAACAATTTTATCCATAACACCAAACATCTTAGTACTTAAATGACTCATTTTAATGCTTTGTTTTAAGAACTTTTTTTGGGGCTTTACTTTCTTTGTACAATATGCTGCATTTTCTCCTTGTAGAAAATATTTTTTTTTAATCTTACTCAGTTAACAGGATAAGGGAAAATACACTGATATGTAATATTTTTTTTCCTACTGGAGTCTGAGTTTCTAAAACACTGTATCACTGATAACTATAGTATTCTTTCCCCTGGTTAGCTTTTTGAAAAACACACTGCAAATTGAGAAGGCTAGACCAATGTGAACAAGAAAAAGTCATCATTAATCAAAGCTGATTTTTCACCCTGCCTTCTCTAGGTGAATTTACTGTTCCTGAGTATCCATTTGATGACAAAGATAATTGGAATCTTGTATTTGTTCAGAGCTCACAGGTGTCGGGGCTTGCTTTGAAATCATATATCATATCCTTAAAATTAAAAAGACCTATGAAGCATTAGCATTCCTACAGACTCATTAGAGTTCACAAAGTTATCTATGTCATGAAAACAGAATTGTAAGGAAAGTTGGAATGGTTTAGAGAGTCCCATCTCCTACTTCAAAACATTGCTGCCAACCTTGAGGAGCACTAGGTGCCATTCTGCATCAGCACTTCCAGGATTCATAGGAAGTGAGGTAATGTAAGAGAATCTATATCAGACAAATGACAAAAGGTCTCATTCCCATTTTCTACCCCTTTGCTGTGTTGGGGTAGCTTAATTTGCAGCCTTAGGTAAAGATAATTTCACTAGCACTGAAAAAAGTCACCAAAAGAATGCTCTGCTGCCTCCACGACAGTCAATCTCCTACATCATCAGACAGTCTAACAATGCTTCTTTTGTTTTGCTTATAAATATGTATAGTGTTGAAAACAGAAGGGACTTGTGCTTTTTCCATTCCAGCTGTGAGCTGTCTGAAGGGTTTTAGATTTTACTTCCAGTCACATAAATCTTTAAAATATTTTTTTTTATCCTGTTTTTTTCTTGCCTGCTTTTTTGCATCATTAGTGATTTTCATTTTTCCACTGGCAAACAGAATCCAATTTAAAAAATATTGCCTTGTAAGGATACAACAATTTTCAAATATTACTTGCTTGTAGAAGTGTTTTTTCATGCTCACAGTGCAAGGGTTTGTCTACACAACTAATTTGTGTTCAGCCCATATTGCTACTTATTCACCCTTGAGCGTGGGGATAGCCAGCAAAACCCGTGTAGAGCACTAATATTCAGGAACATGAGTGTGGAGATAATAATACACTTAGAAAAAGTGCCAATGGACATCTGGACACCCTCCAATGGAACACTTGACCTGCAAAAAACCATAATTTCATCAGAATCCAATATATTCCTACATATTCTCTTTATCATAACATCTACAGAAGCCCATTTCTTAGACCCACATGTGTGGACAACCTCAGAAGGGCTACAATTAAAGGAGAATTTTGGACCTCATCTGGTCCAACCTGCATGTGTTGGCCCAGATGGACTTAGAATTGCTCACACAGGATCATGACCAGGTGGCTTTTGAAGATCTCAAAGAGGGAAGACTCCATCGTGTCTCTGGGCTACCTGCATCAGTGTTCAGTCATCCTCTCAGTAAAAATGGGTTTCTCAACTGTTCTACAGAACTTCTTGTCTTCCAGTTAGTGCCCTTTACCTTTCTCCTGTCATGGGGCACCACTGGGCAGAGCCTGGCTCCATCCTTTTTGTATCCTCCCTGGGTGTATAAGATTTCCCCAAGGCCTGCCTGCTCCAGGCCTTCCTCATAAGACAGAGGGTCATAGAAAGTTGTCAGGTTGGTCAGGCAAGATTCCTCCTTATGAATCCATTCTGGCTACTCCTTATCACATTCTTTTCCTTCATGGGCCTGGAACATATCATACACTCACAGGCTTTCTGACATTTCTGCCTGGATACCTGCTCTTTGGGAGGGCTTGATCTTGGACATCACCACCCTTGAATATTGACCAGATTTCCTGGACTTCTATTCCCCCCAGGGCGTCACCCTGTTGCACTCTTCCAAGCATATTTTTTAAGAGGTCAAATTATGTTCTGCTGCTGTTCAGGAGTGGGATCTTACCCTTTGTAGCATTTCTTCTCTTGTCTCCTGGTTCTAAACCCCACCATGTTATGGTTCCTGCAGCCAAGGCTGCCTTCACCTTCACATGCCCAAAGAGAGCCTCCCTGGTCTGGGATATGAGATGGAGCCCTGCACCTGCCATGGTTGGTTTCTTTACAGATGTCTCAGGAATGTGGCATTGATGTCCTCCATTAACCATCTGGATTGCTTATGTACTGCTTGTATTCTTTTTCTTGTACACATAAGGATATTTGAAGTCTTTCGGGGCTAAGACCCACATCATTGTAAAGCCTCATCCACTCGTTCTTCCTAATAATTTTTTTTCTACCTAACAGTGCAAATGAAAGAGGATTCAAAGCTAAAAAGCTATTGTAAGATGCCTGGCCAGATCAGATAGCTTGGAATTTATCAGACTTATTCTGTGAGATGTCCAGCAGGGTCTGTTTTTCATTCTTGTCTAATGAACTATTGAGATTTAATGCAGCGACTGTTCATTTTACAGATCTTGGTACTCAGAGATCAATAGCTTTATGGATCAAAAACAATCTTCCAAGACCCGTATCACCTCAGTGGTGATGTTTGTCTCTGGATGCCAGTAGAGTATTTCCTTGTTAGAATTAGATGTAAATATAACTTCCTCTGTAAAGAAGGAAGACTGATACATTTGCTGGTGCTGCATGGCTGCAGGTCCATTGCAGCTTCTGAATTTCTCAGTTATTCGACTTTTGATTGATTTACTTTGGTGGTGAAATGTCTGAATGGGCTTTTTCTGCTCTTCTATCACAGGAATTTTTTTTGCTGGGGTCATGTCTTGTTTGTCATAATCAACACTCTGTGATAAAGAACTCATTGTGATGATCAGTCTGACTCAGAGAGTAAACACCGTGTAACCAATTTCATTCTTATCTTTCTACTGCAATTGTCTCAATAGTGGGCTTTATTTCACAACATGCAAAGTTTTGTGACCAAGTGTTTCCTGGATCCTGAAAAGCTATTTAGATGACATAGAGATAAAGTACTGTAAGGACCAGTTCCACTTAGCCATGCCTCATTTTCTAATTTACTACAAATCCCAACAAAACTTGGACAAAAGTTCTTTTGCTTTTGGTGGTTTTTGGTTTTTTTTTTTGGTTTTGTGTTTTGTTTTGGTTTCTTTTTATTGCTACCTCTAAAGCTTCTTATTCAGTGAGGTGTTGGAAGCAAACAATAACAGCATAAAGAATCTATTCAATACTAAAATTCACTATACCTGGGAATCTTTGTTTGGACCAAGTCTGTGGTGCTAGGTAGTGCAGCAAATTGCAAATAGAAAGAGATGAACCCTAAGATCTTAAAATTATATATAAACTATCAATAACTGTGTTCTCTCATTGCTCTCTCTTGTCTGGTCAGATAGGGAATCACATAATGGCTCAATTTCATTCATGTTGGAACAACTGAGTTTTAGTTACATTTAGTTACATTTAGTTACTTTAGTTACATTTGCATTTAACCTTAGAAGGACAAAACTGCTATTTAGTGAGTAAAAGAGCAGCTCAGTAGTCTTGATAAACATTGATAATTTACAATGAGTTATGAAATTGCATTCAAAATAAGTGTGTCTGTAGCTAGAGATTGAAGACATGACGAGCATTTTCCTGTTAGTAACTATGTAACTAAGGAGTGAGCTGGTACTGCATCTGTGGTCCTTGCTTCATAATACCTAAATAAAACTTAGCTGAACTCTTGAGTACAGCATGGAAGCCAAGAGACAGGTCACCTTTCACACAGGAATTATGCAGTGTTTAGTCCATCATAATGTGGAGGGAAATAGCCCAGCAACTCTGCTATATATTAAAGTTACAGTTGTAGCCTACAGGGAATGGTCTACTGAGAGATATTGAAGAGTTTTTCTCTTTTATAACAGACTCTTTAAGAGAATAGCTCCTGCCTAACCTTACGTGTAATACAGTTATTGATATGGGGAATTGCATTACAAATATCTTGACATTTCTCCAGTATCTAGGTCACCTTAGTTGCTGAAAGTTTCAGTGGCCCTTCAAGGCCCATTTTATTAGTTATGAGACATTAATCACAGAAATGCATGGGTAGCAACTGACTCCCAGCACTGAATTTAGTGGAAAGTACTACAGTCCTTATATGTCAAGAATAATTTCAAATAGAACCCTAAAGCTGTTGTTTTCTTTTAAAATCACTTTTTCCACCCATCATGAAAATTAATCTCGAACATTTTAAAGGGGTATTTGACCATTTTCCACGCTTTATCACATCAAAAGAAATGTCTGTGTGAAGATGTGAAGTCAGTAGTGCTGTCATGGCAGGCATCAATCAGAACATGTTGAAAAGACAAAGGTGATGATCTTCCAGCATTTCTTTGTAAAACTGGAATTTGCAGTAGACTTGGAAAAATATCTAAGTTCTTCCCTACCTCTACTACCTTGTAATCACTTTGTATGGTGGGAAAGATGCATCCAAATTATGAATCTAGTGGAAGAAGAACTTTGCTGGAAAATAATATGTTCTTTCTTTCAGTACAGACTGCTGCAAAAGCAGTATTTCTGGATTATGTTTATTTCATTGCATGATAGAGCATAATTAAGTACAGCCAAAGGTGTATCCATAGCTTTATTAGAGTGCTCAAAGAGATATTTTTGAAAGAAACCAACTCTTCTAACTTATTTTCAGGATGTAAAATAGTCTCTGACTATGGCTGCCTATTCTGGAATTTTAGCTCTACTTGTAATTAAATCTTTTTTCTTCCATCATGCCCTGATGATGTCACCTGCGAGTCAGCATGATTGTGTTTGGGAAAGGAAAGTTCTGAACTGGAGGAACTACTCAATGCAAATAGTAACGCTCTGTCTCCTAAACTTAAAATATGAGACTTGAAGTTTTAATACCAAGTGTATATTTGTTTGAGTTATTTCTTATATTTGCAGGAAAAACTGCTTCAAAATAGCAGCTTCCTTAAGTTTTCTTAAGGACCATGAACTGAATGATTTGACTATATCAGTAACGATATATGAAATTCAGTGAAGCTCAATGGGAGCATTAGTTCTCTTTCCTTAACCTCTCTTTCTCTTTTTAGGAACTTGAAGCAAAATAGGGCTACAGTTCTACACCTGTAAATGTTGGGAATCTTTTTATGAATAGTTCTGTCATAATATTTAGAGACTATACTTTTAGCTTTTTATTATTTAAGACTGTGTTGATTTGCGATTTGCACAGTGGAAAGAAATCCTAAATATCTCCTATAACAAGAATAGGTGGTTAGTTTCTTAATAAACAGATTAAAATATTGCAAACTTATGGTTGCTTGTGGCTGCTGAACATGCCAATAATGCATACAGGACATAATAATTCTGTATACTGTACATCAATAAGTCTTTCAACAGGTGCAGACCAAAGGACGAGCAGACCACAGCCAGACTAGAATTATTTACTTTACTTTACTGACTATTTGGACTGGATTTGAGCCACCAAACCATACGTCATCATCTTCTCCCTCTTACTGACCTCATTGTTAAAATTAGTCCTTTTAGCTGCTAGACCTAAACTCATTATTACATAATTTTAGCCAAGACTTATAAAGCGACTTTATGAAAGAGGTGTTTGCTAGACTGGAATAAGGTTTCCAAAACTAGGTGAATTCATCCAGAAAGATTTTTGAATACAGACTCTATTCATGGAAAAAATAACATTTGTACTAGCCGGCTTGGATGAATCGTACAGTTTGTCTGTGTAGTGTGGAGGAGGGATTCTGCAGCATTTGCTGTTTACAGAAAGCTCTCTGTGCTGTCAGGGAGTGGAGGCTCACTGTGAAGAATTGCTCTGCCATGAGTGTTCATCTCCATGCTGATTCTCTGGTCTTTTTATTCTTGATTCACCACCTCCACCACCACGCCTCTGTGGAGGCTTTTCCATGTTTTATAACAGCTTCTTTCTTCTGTGTCCCAGTCAATGATAAAGCAACCCAAAATATTGTCGTCAAAAAATGTAGCATATACTTTTGGTCAGAAGATTTAGTGGAAAAAAACAAAGATATTTCATTTTCTACTGAGAATTTTCTAGCTATAATTGCAGTACTGACTGTATTTCAGCCCTTAGGTTTTGTGAACAAAATATGTCGCTGTTTTTGGACCATCCAAAGCAAGGTAAATCCAATCATTGCTGAATTGTTTGTATGTAGTGAAAAGTTAAGCACGAGACTGAGGAGTACACTTACCAGAACTATGGAAAATGTTATTATCAGTGGCATAAACACATTTCAAAACAGAGAAAAAGACAAAGGTAGTTTAGGCTGGGAAACAAGGTTGCAGTGATGTAAGATCATGATCATTCATTAAAAGAGTTGATTGCATTATTCTAGAACTAACTAAAGTTTTTTGAGGACTACATTGTGCTTAAAACTGTGTGGTATAAGAAATGTTTTCAAAAGCCAGTAGACCTCTTGTGCCTCTAACCTCTGTGGTCACAGCTTCCCACAACAGGAACAAAACCAAAAACAGTGGAAGACTCATTTTGCAAATTTAAAGGAAGAATTAGGATTCAGATGCAGTGCTAATACAATGGATCAAATTCTAAAAGCAAATAAATATTAGTCTTTCTTGAGACAGCTTTCTATATTTAGGCATGGATAAGTACAATTAAACAAACAAATGAAATTAACTATATTTACTTGGTTTTCTGTTTTCTGTGCCTTTAGGTTGTTCTTCTTTCATGTCTTTTGTGATTCAATTTAAAACCAGCAGTTTAACAGACACTTTTTGCAAGTGTTAGAAAATTCAAGATCTTGTAACTTTTCAGTAGTTTCAGGAGTCTTCAAGTCTTACTCTTCTCCCCCTTTCACAGCTAAATGTACACACATCCTGGTGTAGAGTTTTTTTGACATCACAATCTCTGACAATTGAGAGATTCCCTACAAGGACTATAACAAAGGGCAGAACAGAGGGCAGTGAGATAAAGTCAGTAGAAATGTGCAGAGTATGTGGCATAAGACTTTGAGGCTCTTCTTAGTGAAAAACTAGCTAAATTTCAGAATTCAAAGTCAGCTTTAATTTAGATAATACTGTGGTCAGAAGGGACCAAGCTTGTAACAATGGCAAGTACATATAAAACCATGAAATCTGAAAAGCATAGATGTAAACTTCTTTTCATGAGTGGTCTGTGGCAATATTTAATTTCCATTGTCAAATATTTTTTCTGTCTGCTGTTTCTGGACACTTTTTAGCTATTGTGTTAGCTAACAGATGATAAAAATCTCAAGCTCTGGAATTGTTTATTCTTTTAAACTGTTTATTTGTGCATTAATACAAAAGTTTAAAATAAGAAATATGGGATAAACAAAAATTGCTCTAAATAGCATATTTCAAAGTAACAGACCAGAGGGTATTTTTTCTGTATTTCACATGAAAACATACATTTTACTAAACTGGTTTAAGACTGCTAATAGCATATGCATCTCATGAAACAAACCTTATTTGGAAGAATATCTCTACAAATTTTAGAGTAAATGTGAGCATGCTGTAACTGTAAAGCTAAAATGTTTTTTGGTTTTCTCCCATCCATTCATGATCTATTTCATGTGAAACATGAAAACTCATATCTTTTCAAAGGAAATATTTGCTAAAATATACAGTGCATGGTTGCATGCAGATTTATCATGCAAAATGACACCAAAAAACTCTCAGGAGACTGATTAGGACTGCAAGCATGGTTAGCCATGAAAACAGGCAATTTTGTTACAATAACTAAGTCAATATCAGCATTTACACGTATGCAAAGAGGAGCATGGGCAGAGTAGGTTTTGGAACTGAGGCTACTTTTGGATCAGCGTGCATTGCCCCAGAAGAAAAGGGCTGTGGTCCACATTGCTGCCTGCACTGGAGCTGATCCATCCTGCTGCTCAGGAACTGCAGGAGCTCCTGCAGCAGATAAAATAATTCAGCAACTTCTCATCTGGAAATGGACAGGGCTGGGTTGGTCTTGTACCTGGTAACTACATGGAGGTCGAGGTGTTGGCTGGTGCTGGCATTTAGCAGGTGCTGGTGCTGGGCTCAGCCCATCTGGACCAGGATCCAGTTGCAGCAGTGCTGAGTGAAGGTGGAGTCCCCAGGCAGCTTGGCACTGCACAGCCTGTTCTCCAGCTGGTCAGGAGTCAGCAGGGTTATCTCTGCAGACAAGCATCCCACCCTGCCACCCTGCAGCCAAGCAGAGGGTTAAGGTGGCATTGACAACAAGTAGAACTCTACTTGACTACAGATATTTTTAATAGTAAATAACTTAGTGAATAGCTATTTTCTATTGCCACTATTTATTTACTATCTCATCAGGACTCAAAGTCCTACAATAATGCAGGGTTTGGGAAACATGGGTACAAAAATGTGATTACAAATACTTATTCTGTACCTATTTAGAAAATTGCACTGTAGTGCAATCACTGCAGTGATGATCTTCTTTCTGAGTAATTCATATGAGCAATGAACTTAATCACAAAACAGAAAAAGATGATTTACCCATAAAAGTAGAAAGCTGTACTCTTCTTCTTGAAAGACAGACTAGAATTTGCATAGTTCATCAGAAAATATTTTTCCCTCCCTAGAAAGCAGTGTTGGATATGCATTTCAAAGTCAAATGACAGTGTTTTTGAAAATACATTATTTTCATATTTTAATATTAATCATTCTCTTTGGGGCTTTGTTGCATAAAATTGCTATGTGTCAGAATATATAATCTAAACAATTAAATTGTGGGGAAAACCAAAATTTTTATATGTCAGTATCTCAGAAAGGTGATCTGTGTTTAATAAGTCAGAACCTATGCAGATGCAGAGAAGAAGAGAAGTACTTGTAAGTGGTACAAAATGGTTCTTCCTATAACCATAGGAAAAAAGCATAAAATTAAACTGCCTGAAAAAGTCTAGTGGAAGTTTAAAAACAACGAGTCTATGAAGCCTGTAAATTCGAATCCACTATTTATAGTGCCCTCCTCAGACACTTCTCTCTACTGACACAATGGAAGATGTCCCCCCTTTCAAAAGGCAGCCCTGTGGTTTCTAGGGCATCTTGTTGGCCTCTGATTTGACATTTAGATCACATGTGCCAGGAGCAGCTCACTGTAAGGCAGACTGCAGTTGGGAACTCGTGGGTTCTGCATAGGCTTTCTCTGTTTATTGATGGGTTGACTTAAATTTAACTAGAAGAGCATAATCTAGCCTTTGTACAAAGAAGGTCTCAACATAAAATGGCTTTCTTGCAGATCACTAGGAGTCCTAGAGGAGACTGAAAAGTTATGGAATCCTTTGATCATTAATTTCTTTGCCATAAATGCATTTATTTGAATGCAATGCTTTAATTATTTATTTCCTGAATCCAGGTTTGGCATATCATAGTTTTCAATACAAATACATTGGCTCATTGTCATTTCTTTTCCTGTGTTTGTGCCCCTGCCAATGAAGTCTCAGTGTTGCCATTGACAACAACTGTATGTTTATTACTTATGCACCCACAGGGAGGAAATAACCATTTCATATTGCCAACATTTTTTTCTAACTGGGTTGGCTATGTACAGTGCTTACTAGATCTAAATATATTTTTGCTGAGCAATCAAAATACTAAAGGTAAGTAAAGATTCCCTCAATTTTTAAGACAAGTAAGCAAAATTATTAAAGGGAAACCTTAATGTTTCTGAGGATGTAAAAAAAATACATCAGTGCTAAGATATTTTTTAGTTAAAAAGATATTTTAGAGAAGGGTTACAATGTTAATAATAATCACATTGTCATCAACTAGGAAAGATTCTAGGAACCACTGTAGTTTACGGAAGGCTTAAGAGGCTTGAGGCAATGAAGAACCATCTGGAGGCTCAACTTTAATTTTGCAATTATAAAAGGGAGGATTAATTACTGCCATTGGACATATGATAATTGCAAATATGGAGTACTGGCTAAAAGTTTAAAATGTTTCTATGGATCCCAAGCCATCCTTAGAATTGAATCCCTGGTATTAATGCCAGGAATCCTGGTGTGGAAAGTAAGCATTAGGGAGCATCAAGACCTCCCATAAGGCGGGGGTCTCCGTATTCCCCGGTCCACAGTGGAGCTTGTGAAGTGCAGTAGAAAACAGAATTAAGAGAAATTCATTATGACAATTAAGTTAGGTTTTGGTTGTCTCCACTTATTCTGGCACAGGCAAGTTGCTGTCAAAGCAATGAAGGGCTCTGACAGGGATTCTCTGCAAAGGCAGAGAATAATCTTACTCCAAGAACATGAAGACAGAGCAGAGTTATGGGAACAGCTGGTCAGATGCTTCCCTTAATCTGACAAGTCTTACATTACTGTGTTTAAAAAAAGCCATGAAACTCACCATTATGTTGTGGGCTGATAATAAAATATCCTCAGAGGGCTCTGGCTGAAGCCCAGTGTCAAAATATAAATAAGGCATATATGGCATGAAACCTGTATGTATTTTGTGCAGTGTGTTCTGGCTACAACCAAGGAGTCTTTCACTGTGTGCCTTTTGATGAACTTGCACTGGCATTGGACTCAGACAGTGTGGTACACATTTCTTCACTTTATTGCCTTCTTCTCCCCCATCCCTTCGACAGTTTATTAAACTTTGAAAGCAGTGAAGTCAAGAAGGGGCAGACCTTCTGATTTCCCTGGGGTGGTACCACAACCACCGATACTTGTGCACTTCTCTGGAAGAAAAGAGAAAGTTTGGGAAAGTCATGTCTTTACAGTGTATAGGTTGTCTCAGCATGAAAAGCCACTCTAAATTTGAGAATTCAAAACTCACTTCGATCATTAGCTATCTTGCTGATCAAGAGTCTTTGTTAATCAATACGGCTCAGGCTGCATGCTCTTAAAAATCACCATTCTTTGTTGCCTTCCTCCCAGCCAAATGTAACAAACAGCTAATAAACATCCACACTGTGTAATAAATTTGATAAATAGCCAGCAAGGAAGCCTGAAGTGCTTTTATATAAGCTGCTCTGTGGATCTCAGCACATTGTTTAGCTTTGTTTAATCTATTGCTTTTAGCTGTGGTATGTTCTGGGTCTTCTTTATTGCAGCCTAATGTAATAATTGTGTCTATGAGGATTTCTTGAGCAAACATCTGGACAGCTAAATTCTCTGCCTGCTGGGATCTGCAGGCATCACTTAGGTGCCGTAGGTGCCCTTTTGTGTCTGACTACTGGCTGCCTCTGCTGTCAGTGACAGCTGTTTCTCACTAGAGGTGGATACAATCTAGTTTTCAAAAAACATTGGTAATCCCTGGTACTTCTTATTTTGAGTGTATTGTTTTGCCTTCTTTGTCAATACACACCAGCAGGTCAGTAGATATCCTGATGTTTATTTCTACTGCAGGTCTTAAAAAGCGATGATAAACTGTATTTCACCAGTGCTATTCTGTTTTTGAATATAACTGAATAAGTATCAGAGCCTGTCTGCATCCTTTTGGTAGGAGGTATTTTATTATTTTCCTGCTATTTTCCACTAGACATTTTGCATGGGAATAATGGGAAATAGGATTTCACCTGTATTTTGTTGTGAAATATAATTTCAAGATAATTTCATAACAGATCTTTAATCTAAAAATGAAACACTTGGTAAGGATAATCTCCTGTTTACTCATGTTTGGTAAGACCATCTCAGGGAAGTTAACAGATGTTTTTTTTTCTGGCAACAATAAACTGCTTCCTCCTCCACGGGCTATTTTTAACAGTGTCAGGAATATCATCTCTTTTACTTGCCTGGTTTATTTTTGGTTGCACGCGTTTTTCAGTGCCTCTATCCATTGAATCTAGGGAAAAATATATTTAGTTATTAAATGTTTGGCTCACAGATGATTTTCATGTGCATTAAAAAATGTTTCCTTCATGTCAGGCTGAGGAATTGCCATGCTGGTATCTTTAATGAAGATCTCCTGGTTGAGAGCACCCACTCTTAACTGGTTGTTGACTGTGGGCATATGCTTTTGTCACATCCTGAATTCCAGTGACTTTTAATAAGGCTCATCTTTAGCAATGCCTCTGACATTCCTTGATGATTCACAGGCTATTTGCTTATGTAGTCCTGTTCTTGTTTTTGTGAAAATTCAGGAACTTTCTCTACTTTCCTTAGGAGTTTATCAAATACTATAAAAATTTGTTTGAACTCAAGTGTTGAGTTTGTAGTTCTGATGTTTTTACCACCTTATTTTTGGATATGAGTGCTGCTTAACATTGAAGATAGATGTTTATTTTGGCTAATCTTGTCTTCTTGTGTGCAAAAGGAAGAAGAAAGCAAGCAAATAAAACTCTTCACGTCTGTAGTTACACACCACCTCCCTCAATTTTCAAAAGTACAGATGTCAAACTTCCACCAGTACTGCAACACAGAAAAGTACAATTTTGATGATTTTTTAGGATAACACCACCAATAACTTTCTTGCAGTATCATGTGCTCAGGTCTGAACTCCCTGGGGGCATTTCTTACTGAAATCTTCAACTTAATTTAAACTGTTTTTAGAAGGTAATCTCGAGTCTGCTGTTTACCCTTTCCCAAGAGTATTGTTGGTGTACACAGCCAAAATGGCAGCATGTTCTTTCAAAAGCAGAAACTCCTGTATCTTACTTCTTGAACTACAGCTGTGGTCATGTGTTTTGCACTTTGAGATACACTTAATGTATCTCGTAGTTTTTATTTCTGTTTTTAAGTTCCAAGTCTAGAGCCAAGTATCTTTGGCTTTTTTAGTATTCGAGTGAAGCACTGTATCTGGTGAATTTAATCCAAACAGCAAATCACCAATAAACAGTGATTTTTGTTGATTGCACACCCGCTCTGCTGTGATCTGCTTTGCTAATTCCCCTTACCAATAATCAGCAGAACATCTAGCAAGGTATCAGACATTCCTCACAAAATTTCTGCCTCTTGTTCTCTTTTTCTTATATTAGTTTCCTATGGGATTTCATACTTAAGGGACCACTTTGGCATTTTGAAAGGGTTTGTTTTCTTTTGGATTAATTTATATATATATAGTACTCTGCACTGCAATATTAAAAAAAATACATAACACAAGAAAGAATTATTTCTGAAAAAGTGTAGTGAGAAAAAATGTCACTAACATGTTTTACAATTATGCACATAGAACTAAGTCTTTAATAATATTTTTAATAATCCAGTTAATAAAAGATTTAAGGCATCAAGTTCTATATGGGGTTAAAAAAGAGATGTAAGAGCTATCAGTTTTAATTAGGTGAAGAAAGTAGTCAGAAACAGTTCTTTTTCTGCATCACTTTTTAGCAATATCTGGACATAAAAATTGTCTAGTGATGTTAAGGCTGAAAGTTTCAACTTGAGACAAACTCTTGTGGAATTTGGTTATGTTCTAATTTCAGAGAAAAATCTGGCTTGCAGTAACTTCAATGATAGAGCAGTGAGTGCTGGTGCAGAAGACAATGTAGGCACATCCCATGTGCATCTAAATTCCTGAGTGGAATGTGTGCTGGATAGTTTATTTTATGTACTCTGTGAGCAGCTGCATACAGATATATGCAAGGTAGATGATGATTCACTAGGAGGGAATATAACCTGGTACAGAAATATTGCTCATTTCTACCTTCCCTGAATCAATCTAGGATGGCATAACATCGTTCTTCTTCTATAGATTAGTGATTTACTGGTGTTTACCATGCTACTTTACAGGCAATTGATGAATTTTAAAAATATTTTAGAAAGCAAACTTCATGGTAAAATATTGAACTGGAACACAATTAAGCTGAACAGACAAGAGAATGACTGACTTTAAGCTGCAAAAATTTAAGTAATTGCCTGAAAGAAGCATGAGAAAAAACTTATCAAAATCTAAAATGATTGGGAAATTATTTACTATTTTATTTAAATATTGACATATATGCAGAACTATTATATAGTATTAAAGAGAATTAGCAGATTTTATTTAAATAATTCATTATATATATACAATAAACACCATAATTTTTATTGTGCAGATAAAATAGTTTTTCCATTTTTAAGAGGTTTTAGTACAGCTTTAACAATTTGACCATGGATCTCCAGACAAGTCAATCTCTGCCTATTTCTTGCTTTTGCTTGTTTATTTATTTTCATGACAAAAATTATATTTCATTAAACTGGAAATTTACAAACATCTTTAGGCCAGATCCTTGTAGATTATAAAAGGAATGGTGCATGTTTCAGCCTTTAATGAGTCTGATAAGCTCTAAATCTTTATCAGCATTCAAATTTAAGTATTTAGAGGGGATTTTTTTAAACTAGTAAAGCTGTTTGGACTTCACTTACTTAATCGGTTGAACTGATTGAAATTGTATGAGTCCAATGCCAAGGCTGTGATATTTAGATAATCCCATGGTAAAGAGAAGAGAATGGGATTTTATAGGAAATGTAAGGTTGGATTGAAATTATCATATAGGCAATATGCATAGATAGGTAAGAACATGTCTGACTAGTAACTACAGAAATAGACAAAGGAAAGAAATCTTGACAAGATCAGGAAACCTTGCCAGATACCTTACATTAGATTAGGGATCTCCATAATCTACCTCCTTATTTAAGCCAGGAATCTTAATCAGTATTAAAAAAAATTTCAAAACCAGAAGCCATGAGCATTTAATTCTGTGGTTAATGACATATGATCAATATGATCATTTAGTACTTTATTTTCATATAAATTATTTTTAATATATAAGTTTAAGACACAAATTACTGGGACATCTTATACTCTAAAAAAAAGGGTAAATAATTGCAGAAAACTTTGAAGCTCCACAAAGTGAAAATAAAAAGAAAAAAAGACTCTGTAAAATAAATCAAAATTATATTATCCAACTCAGCAATAGGGTTAAGTTAAAAAAAATGAAGCTGATCTGTACTATTTATAGTCTGCAAACTACTTTTCACTATAGGTATTAGTCATAGCAGGAAAATAGTATCTACAAATACTGTTGTAAGACAGAAAAGGTGGGGATTTATTTCACCAACTGAAGCTGTAGAAAAATGTAGTTAATATTTGAGCAATTGCTTTGAAGTCCCTGTTGTATAGCTACTTCCCAATCTACCTATTTATATATGTCACTGACTTTTTAGAAGCTCCCTCCGCTCTGCTTGTTCTGATGACAGAGGACTGTTTGTCAAGGGTGGAAATATTTAGGGAGGGTGTCCAGCAAAGATTCAGGGGGAGAGCAGCCCCATAAATATGCATTCTTGGATACCTGAATTCTTTTATGCAGAGTAGCAAAAGCAGGGACTTATGGACTGTAGCACTGATAGCAGAGTTCAGTGCCACACTGTGGGCATTATATCATTTACTTTAAATTCTTGAATGCACTTTGCACAATTCTGGACCTTTATTCCAGGACCTTTATTCCAGGAGGCTTGAGAAGATAAGGGTTTGGATTAGGACTGCAAGGATGATTTGGGGAATAATAAAAACTTAGTTTTAACCTGATATTTCCTTATGCGGAGGAGATAGTATAGTAATTCTCTCAAGCATGTGTTAGGTTGTATTTTTAACGAATAAATGAGCAATGTTTCTCTAACCACCACTTTCTTTTGTAGTCATACTCATTATGACCTATTGTTACTGCCACTGGGATATGAAAAGTAACAATAAATGGATAATTTCTGTAACTTTTGATCTGATGAGTAATAATCACATTTTTGGGGCTTCTTGAACTTGTCTACTCACTAAGTTCTTGATTGAGTGCTGTATTCCATATGCAGAACACTAAAAGGTCCACTTTCAAATTTTCTCAGCTGCTGGAACATTTTTAAGTTGCTTTCAGATATGCAAGCTCATGCAATAACTAATAAGCATATAATTCCCCTGACAATGATGCTGGGAAAGGAATTTACAGAAGGCATCAGTTTCTAGTGAGGAGCACACTTTGGTGAGCTTGTTAAATTATTTGGTGTTAAAGAAAGATTCACTCTTCTAATTGCAACACCCAATTTAGGCAGAAAGAAACCCTCTGATACAGTGAAAACCTTCAGCAAAGCATGCAACCCCCATGAAGCAGCTTAAATAAATAGACAGATGCCGGGTTTGACTGGGGAGGGAATGGTCTCACATGAAAAATGACTCCTCAAAGGTATGGAAGGTTATAAATAACATCCAGTTCATGCTCTGTGCCAGCTAGGAACTTTTTATGGCAAGATGTAGCAGTTCAGTGTTGCATGAAGTGCTATGCACCTTGTCTGGAAGACTCCACAGAAGAGTTGTCTTCTTGTAGGCAGGTAAGTACCATAATTCAGTTTTACAGTTGAGGAAACAGGCTTTGGAAATGTAAGATCTCTGCAGTTCAGTGCCTCTTAATTTATCCTGCATACATAGAGAAGAGAGAGTGGCTCACACTGAACTACACACAATAGTAGAAAGAAATTTGCGTTGAAGGTGACAATGGAAATTTTCAGCTGTAAATGTGATTTAACCTTTAGGAGACCTTTTGCTATTCTAGATGATTTGAAAGGCACTTACAATCCATTATTTAAATAGTTTGGTGGTAGATGTGCATTTTATTCTTAAAAACTTGCCATTTAGCTCCAATCCGCCTTGATTGATCTCTTCTCCTCCCTGCTCTCCCCCCGCTAAAAGCAAACTTGAAAAGTGCTCTGATCCTGTCAGTTTAGTCTGCTACTATGAGCTGAAAATCAAAGCTTGTATAGTCAAAGCTTTGGCAGCTTCAATGACTTTGCCTTTTCAGAATGTATTTAATTCCGCTTTTCATGCATTGGCACAGACATGCCTCTCAACTGCTCTTCAACTACAGCTGTGTGCACTTGTATTGACAAACTTATCAAATAAGCTTAAAGGGAAAAAGATAAGTAGAAAGACATTTTCCTATGGAAAACAGAAAAATGAAGAAAAAGAAGAAAAAATATATATATTTTTAAATAGGCCAAACTGATTTGCAAATATTTCCTCAATCAGGCAATTGCAGTCTGCAGGGAAGGCAATTGTGGCAATTACTTGCAATTATTGAATAGCTTTCATCTATCATATACTTATGTTGTATGCAGTTTATGCAGGAACCAAGTAGATTTGAATGCCTTTCTATTAATATATAGTATATTATAATCTGTCTGTCTCACAGTGTGCTTATATTCTGTTGTTCTGCAAATGGGTCATCCCAAATGCCTGCAAACACTTGATTGTGTTTGGTTTTGTTCACCATGCTCAGTTTTGTGCCTCAGTTTATGCAAACTCACTGCAGTTTGCACCAATGGAAGGATGTTGCTGTACTGCACACCTTGCTCTGAGGACTGTCATTGGGAACATTTTTGTCTTTGAAATGTGAATGCCTTCTTTTTGCTGTGTGCCTCACACTGTTTATACAGTGCAGTCATCTCTGGCCATTTGGCCAGGGCACGAGGGAAAAGAACAGTTGCAAGAAACAGAGAAGTCACTGAAGGTATAGAGGGAGCAGAACAAAGACAACCTCTTACTAAATACTTGTCAAAGCTTTCTGCCTGCAGTGTTTCTTCCAGACCAGACTAGAAGAACAATAGAATGCAGAGAGCAACAAGACGTGATAGAAATTAACATCTTAATTCATGTGAATGTGATGGTTGGATGTCTCTCAACATCTTGTCAGAGAATTTGGACGTGTTGGTGTCTGGAAGAAAGATATTGCAGTAGCACTTGGATTGTATTAAAATAGGGATCTTCATTGATGACTTATGAAAGCCAGACTCCTGAGATGCAGCATAAATCACTTCACTGCAGTTTTTTAAACTCCAGCTGCTTGAAGTTTGCTAGTTAAAAAAGGTCATAGGATAGATTAAGCTAGGATAGGAGGCAAAGTACAGATTGTAAGTTAACAATACACCAGCTGCTTCAACTACTCTTAGTTATCATTACATCACAGTAACGTTCACAAAAGTCAGAGAAAACTCAGCTTCAGACAGGAAGCAGAAGGACAATCACATCCTTTGGATAAGAAAAGAAACATAATTCCTAGAAGCGTGAACAAAGATCTTCAACAAATAAAAGTAAATTTAATACTAACTATGTATTTGAGTAAAGGTCTGAGCTTTCCAATGATGTTAATGATGTGTCTGTATTTATTTCTTATCAATGAAGGAAGATGTTCAAAGAATCATAGAATCAGAGAATGGTCTGGACCTTAAAGCTCATCTCATTGCAACTCCTCTTCTTCTAGATCAGACCCCCATATCACCTGACCTTGAATACTTAAATCTTTAATTCTGTCTCTAGAACTTTACAGTAGATCTCTTATTATTACAGTTTATTGCAGAATTCTGAGCCTTGATCATCTTCCATCACTTATGAGGCTGCTGTTTATTAAAAGAAGCACTGAATGTCAGATATATTAAAAAGAAATGTTCAGCATTAGTAGTGATATGCCTTGGCCATGAACCTAGAGAGGTAGGTTTTCAGCAAATGCACAATTATGTTTGTTGCCAGGGAGACCACCGTTTTCATGTTTCTGTTCAGTCGGATAGCTAAGCACTAGAGCTCCAGGGATGTGTCATCCCGGCTGCTGGTTAATTTCCCCTTGATACACGCAGCAAAATCTATTAAGCCATTTGCTTCTAAGCATGCCACATTATGTACTGCAGTATTCCTGTAGCAAGAGTATCTCCAGCCTTGGTATATCAGGCACTGAGTGCCCAACACAGTCCTTTCCTCGACCCTGGTAAACACAGCTATTCCTAACTCATATTTGAACACCTGTAGACAATTCCTTGATTGCTCTCACCTCTGCAGCTCTACTATCCCCAGCAAAAAAGTAATAATGTAATGTCTGAAAATACCTGTCTGTCACCTAGACACCTAATATTCTTGATGAAAACAGAATTTACCTTACACCTATGGGGCATTGTTCACACTTGTGAGAATGTGGGCAAGGACTATGCACTATAGCTCTTTCCCTCGGGCTCACTCCATGACAACAAACCAGAACCCACTCTAATCTGTTATCTACACTTCTGGTGATCAGTAAGTATCTGAAAGAAGCCAGCTTTAATTTTTTTATTGGACATTTCTGTCATGCCCATTCTCTGCTGCATTAAGCTGCATCTCAACCCATCAAAGCATCTGAGCTACAGTTAGTAAGTGCAAAATGTTTCTGTGTGCCACTGCCATTTTTCAAATGCTACTGACGTCCTTAAAGGCCTCATCAAGGTGCAAGTGCACTGTTAAATCCTATTTTGTGGCAGTGGTCCCCTGCCTAATTTCTACTGCCATCTTACAGCTAATGAGATGCTGAGAGCTCTGTTTGAGGCTTGAAATCCCAGTGCTGGTGCATCCCAGAGTTTCATGCATGAACTCCATGCAGTCCAAACAAAAAAAGATGCATTTCCAAAAGTCTGATAAATACCTCAGTTCCTATGGTGTTGTCTTGATCAAAATCCCTATTCTTCAAGTATATTCAAAGATTAATGTATTCTATGGAACTACTACACATTCAAAAGTATAAAAATGCTGCAATTGTAAAATTTATTTTGTAATGATTTTTAGCTAAAGTTACATGCCAGTAAAGTTAAAGAGGTTTTTGGAACACATGACCTGAGTTAGGCCACTTTCCTGAACTCCTGTGATTTAAAGATATGGCCATTACCAAGGTCATTCTTCTTGCCCTTCTTGCAGTTGGCAAGGACCTCTCTAGATTCCCCAAAACTTTGAAAATGCCATGAAAGAGCTCTAATTATGACATCAGCCAGATCTTTAGATTAATCTCATTAAGCCTCCCAAAGTTATAAGGATCCACCTAGAGCAGTAAATCATGCACAGAACTGGAGGAAAACCAAAGCAGGATGTTTAAACTCCACAGCTGACTCTTATCTGCCTGGTGCCTTGTTCAGATGGGGGATAGGGTTGCATTATGAGGTGTATGTGGAAGGGGGTAGGTTTTGGCAGGGTTTCTTCATCTCATGATTAACCTAAAAGAAAGATAAAGGCATATTTCTCCTCACCCCCCCCACCCCCCACCATCCTCCACCTTAAAATGAACCCCTATGCCAAACTGTCCAACTGATTCCCATTTCAGGTTTTTGGAGTGTCCCAAACCTGTGTAGCTGGAGGAAGCAATCACAGCTGGAAAGTGGTGGTAGACTGGCTGGTAAGTAGAGCTCTCAGAAATATTGCTTGCCAGTTTGGTTATTTAAAAACTGGGCAGGGGTGCCCAGGGTCAGCAGTCTAGTACTGAGATTAATTCAGCTCTCAGCCCTGGGTACAGTAGAGCTGGCCCAGAGCTGCTCAGGGTGAGCTGCATACAATATGAAGCTATGGCAATTATTCACTGGAATTTCTGGGGACACTAGCAGCGCTGAAATCCCACTTGTCTAAATTCTGCATGTTATTAGATCAGCTTAGGTAATACATTTCTAAGTGACATTTTCAGTCTTTCTTTAAGATAGGTGGACAGTTTATCTAAGTCATCATAATGTCTTTTTATTTCTTAGGTTCAAGAGGAAATTTCAAACAACTTCTGTGAAAGATTGCCGGTCCTTGCAAGCATTTTAAAGTAAATTAGTATGTCAGTTCTGAGAGGAAATTTCTGTGGCAGATCACCATGTGGTCTGTGCTACTTGTTCCCCTGTGACCAGGGTGATGCCTGAGATTTGGTTTTGTGTGGAGAGCAGACTGAGACCCTCAGGCAGCTCAAGTCTTGTATAACATATGTGCTGAATTCAGCTCAAAGTAGAGCCAGTGACTTGCCCTGACAGCCTCAATTTTATAGCAGTGGATGACAGTGTGAAATACTCTGGTATGTACAACCTGTCCTTGCCCTCTTCCTTAGGCATCTTATTGAAAAAAAAAGAAGAAAACAGCCTAGATGGATATAGATGTATCTGACCTGGTCAAACTATTTTATCAAGATTACAGGGATCCTTGCCACTCTGTGAGTATTTGAATGGACACCTCTTATTTTTTAGCAATATGTCTTAATCCTGCAGGACCATCAGGAAATACAAAAGCAGAAATTGTAATTGGAGTGGGGCAGCAAGTAAGCAAGACACAATTTAGTTCTGCTCTCCATGACCTTCCTTAGGGACGAAGGGGCATCAGGAGTTTCAAATTATCTTTGTTCTAGAAATACGTTGGGTGTTTTTTCCTGTGCAGGATCAGGGCTTCTCTTTGCAGTGTTTGTCAGTCGCCATTATTTCTCTTCAAAACCAAAATTAAAGTCATTAGTCAGTTAATAGAGTTTCTAGTGTCTTTTTTTCTCTCTGGATGCCTGAATTAATACCCCAGACCCTCCACTGCATAATGACGCTTCACATGCACAGAGGCAAAACCATTCAGCATACAAACATTCTGATGATGAGTGCTCCAGCTGTAACACATCTCTCTACAGATACAAGAGCACATTTGCTGGCTTGTTTACCTTTTATAGCAGCATATGAAAACTGAAGTATTTCATGCGCTGTCTCCCTCCCTTCCTCCCACTCATAATTTTCCTCTACATGTTTGATCTTCCTGTATTTTTTGGCTGCCATACATGAAATCTATGTTAACTCTGATTTTCTTCCTTAGGTTATTTCTGTATGCGTGCTTTTTAGCAAGTGAAAAGTGCCAGTGTTTTCAAAGACAGCTGGAATTGAGGAAACCAGAAAGTATTACAGACATAGACCCCTTTATTTAGAACGAATATTGATGTATAGATATAGCAAAGACAAACCCAAGTTAAAACCAATGAAACTATTTCAAAAAGGAACTTATTGTTTTTATCAAATCTGCATTTTCAGAAGTCATTACTCTTACTCTTTCATGTCTCAAAAAGAATATCCCTTAACTCCATTGGCTATGTGTAACAAAAATAAATTAGAAATTTTAAATGTATCATGACATAAATTTATCAAGAAATGAATTCTACTTAGAAACTCTATGAGAAAAATCTCTCCAAACCTTGTTATGGAGCGGGGAGTTTAAACAAATTTTGCCTCTGCCCAGGCCTCTGATAGTAGACAGAAGTTTATTGAGGTGGCCAGCACCCCAAAACCCATTCTTGTTTGCAAGTTGTTAATAATGGCCAATTAAGTCTATTAGAAAATGAATTATTTATTTAATAGAAACAAATTTAAAAGACTTTAAAAGATAATTTACTACTCAGGATAAATATAAGAAATACTACCAGTAGATAACCAATTCAGTGCACTATGAGAAGGTACTTACATTACAGCTAATGAAGAAATAGTATAGATTAAGATTCCATGTGTCTGTTTTACGATCCAATTTTTGATGGGCCACACATCAAAAATTCTGTGCTTTCAATTTCACAAAATCACAGAATTACAGAATCACTAGGTTGAAAGAGACCTTCAAGACCATTGAGTCCAACCCAAGCCCTAACACCTCAACTAAATCATGGGCTGAAGGTTTTTTTAAACACCTCCAGGGATGGTGACTCCACTTTTCCGGAAAAGTAACCACAAAGTTGCATCCAATGCTTGGGACAGGAGACCTACACATTTCCAGGGGATGTGTAGGAGACTTCTCCCTTCATGAAGATCTGTGTAGCTGTTACAGAACAAAAGGAGTGTTGTTCAGTCAGTAATTCCTAGCTTGTCTCTCTCTACATTTCCCTCTCAAAGCAATGACGTTTATTTCGCAGCTGGGGATCTCACCCTCTTGATGTCAGAGATAAATCCCACTGGGCATCTGTCTGGCCTGGGTTATCTCACCTGTATGAACCAGCTGATGGACACAGCAGAAAAGTTTCCAGTGGTAGAGAGTGGGGGGGAGAACAACCGATGGTTGCTTTTTATTTTTTCCTCATGCACTTCTGAACATTGATTTACAATCAGCAAGTCAGATGTAAAAAAACCCTTTCGCTTAGATTTTTGCTAGTATTAGATTCACTTTTTCTCTTCTGTGGCAGTCCATACACATGTTCATATGGTACTGTCTATGTATATAAGAGTCCTTCAGAAGGATTCTAGGTAGAAAGGATACTTCAGAGGTATCTGAAGACAGCAACTCACTTTTAATTCAAAATTAGTCCCATATCACTCAATTTAAAGTATGTAAAATGTCCATAACATTCAGAATACAAAGTACTGTGCAAATGTAATGTGTTTTATAAAGTCTTTTCAAGCATAATTTTAAAAATTTTATCCTGTCTTGCAAACACAGCATTGTTGTTCCTATTGTACTCTCTCACACACTGTTGCAATAAATAAGGCACTTCAATAAATTACCGGAAAACATTTTTCCATATATACTAAATCAACAAAGAATGCTCAGCAGCTAAAATTTCTTTTTCAGAAAGCAAGAAAACATACAAGAAAGTCCTTTAACCAGCTATACATGTAAAGGAAGCCTAAACTGATTTGGTTCAGTTACTACTCTTTTTCAGTGAGTACTGATTCTGTGTTTCAGTGCAATATGTGGACACTGGTTCAAAGTTCTTATACTTTTGCAAATCACAGCAAAATTAGACTTCCAGATGACAGCCCTTTATAAGGAGAAGTAAGATATTTGGGATATTCTATTTTTAGAATTTTCTTGTGCAAGCCAAGAGTTGGTTTTTCCCTTGCAAAATAGGCACAAATCTCCATTGCTCTGACCTTTGATATCCCTGCACCATTCTGTGGGGCGGGGGAAAATTTGGAGTTAGTTAGCAAAGAGATGTCACTGAGGTCACTACAGTGTTACTTTTCTCAAGTTATTAAAAAAGAAACTGCTTTTCTTGGTCTCCTCAATAACATCTGATCTGAAACCTCCTCTGAGAGATCTTCACAAGAAGATCTTTGCCCAGTGCAAGCAATGTAGTGGGTGACCCACAATTTTATGTAATACATTTTCCCTCTGAAGCCGAGAATGTAATGTTGGCTACATATACTAGGAGTGAAAGGGACCCATTATTTCACCTATCCCAAATAAAATGCATGCTTATCCATTGTGCTTCAATCAAATTATGTAATTAGTCACTTTACAGATTTGCTTGAAATTGTGTTTCGCAGCCAAGATCTACAACACAGAAGATATCCCACTGATATTCTGCTGATGTTCTACTAAAGCATTCTCTTTTTTAAGCTTTTCCTCTGTTTCCTGGTAATGAAGGGAATAGGAAGCACAAATCATACTAATCTGACAGTTAACTCCCTTTAGAATTTGGGACCTGGAATGGTTTATTGCACTTAGAAAGATTTTACAAGTAAGTGCTCCTTGGAATCACAGAATTATTTTTTAACATAGAAATGACCATTACACCTTCTAATATTTACTTCTCTTCTAATATTTACTTTTCTCCTAGGCAATTAAATCATTTTAGGAACCTTTGTAATGTTTGTCTAAATTGTATCTAGAAAAACTACCACAGTGGGAACACATATCCCTCCTTGGAAGAAAAATACTTGACAATTTGTTGATGTAATTTGAGATGAAAACTTTGTAAGAGAGAGAGGTCAGAGAGGGCAAGGTAGATTTTGAATAGCTAAGTAATTTATTTTGGAACTTATTGTGATCAAGTGAAAGTTATCATTATAAAAATTTTCTCACACAGAAGACATCTAGGGAAGGACAGGAGCAAGCGCCAGTGTGTTGACTATGAGTGTAGCACCCCTGCTCTGTAGATGTGGCCAGGTACTGTATCTTCTCAGCTGCAAATCTGCAACTGCAGGTGGTTATCAGCATAAGTCCTAGAATGGTCTGGGCTGGAAGGAGTCTTAAAGAGCACTGCATCCCAACTCCCCTGCCACACGCAGGGACACTTGCCACTAGACAAGGTTACTCAGACTTGTCCAGCCTATCCTTGAACATTTCCAGTGATGGGGCATCCATAACTTCTCCAGACAACCTGTACAAGCGCCTCAGCACCCTCATAGTAATGAATTCCTTCCTAGTATATAATCTATCCTTTAGATCTAGCCATTCCCTCTTGTCCTGTCTCTACTTGCTTTAAAAAGCTACAGAGAAATCCTGCTCTACTGCTCACAAGGGGTAAATGGACAGGGATGAGGTTTGCTCAGGGTTTCTCAGCCCTGTAGCTTTTCTGTGCAATACTGAGCATGTGCTAGTCTTCCAAATAAACTAGAGATTTCTGTATTCTCCATGTGAATCTCTAATCCAAATGAACATCAGTACCACCCGCCATAAAAAAATTTGCAAACATCTGGAAACCCACTGAAGGAGCCTTTCCATAACAGAATTACAAGCCAAATTTGTACCTATTCATACAAAGAGTTATAAATGGTAAGAGTTTGATATGGGATTTTGTGAAGTGTCATTTCAAATAATTTCATGTGTTCCAGAACAAGTTGCTAAATTCAGTGAAAATTAAACTCAGAGTTTGGTTTTCCTTCACTTAATTTTTAACTCATACAAGCAGGTTTTAAAATAAAAATATAACATCATTTAGAAAATATAGCATTAGTTTGAATGATCCTTATCACTTATTAAAGTAAAAATCATTGCAAAGTCAAAATAGCTCTTGAGGTTTCCACCAGTACTTGTCACTTAGATTGTTAGCTGCTTCTGCATTTGGATTACTGATGATCAAGAAATTTCAAGAAATGTTCAGCAAAACTGCAGGCTGATGTTTTGCTATAGTCTGGAAACCATACGAATATTATTACAGACCAGTTTGTGAAATTGCTTCTCTGCAAAATGAAGTGATCCCAAAAAATATCTCACAGGTTGACCAAGAAATAATTGGCATTTCCTTTCTTCATTCTCAATGCAGTAATTGAAATTCTAATAGATTCCTGCATGCAAATAATCATAGCACTGATGTACAATTCAAGGAATATTCAATGTCTGTATCCGTATCTCAAATTCTGTCAATCTGCAGAAAGAAAATTTCAAAATAAAATCCCTTCAGGGATTTGTTTGCTTATTTGTGGCTGTCACTGTCTTTTGCAGCACTCACATGATCTTCTTTCATGTGAAACTTGCCAGAGGTCATCCAGAAGAGCATATTGTCATATTTATATGTTATAAAGGAAGTGGATGTCTTTTTATGCCACTGCCAATGGAGAAAATTACTGTTTTAGCTGAGCTACAAATTCAGCTCCCTGAAGTAATTTAGCATATACTTCTTTAGAAATCCTAATATATCCTTCTAGGTCAATTTGATTTTTAGCACCAATTGCAGTTAAATTCTTTGTGCAGGCTAACACCTGGGTATAGTTAAGAAGGCAATGCACTCATCGTTTTAGACATTATGTTAAATTGGTATTTTAGAATAGATGAAAGCAAATGGAAATATTCCAAAACATCCTGCCAAGTGTAGAAATTAATAATTTACTCACTGAGGACTGAAAGTGGCAAATCCAGTAGTCATTTAAAATAAACAGGTCCTTGCCTACTGAGGTAGTGGTAATCAACATTTCCAAAGCTTGAAGCCTGGTTATCAGATCTCAGAGACTCTCCTTAGGCTTCCCAGGCGGATTTCACTTCCAAATGTTGAAAGTAATCCAATGCTACTGGGAATGTTACCAGCTGTATGTTTAGAATTGAAACCACATTGGTCAGGAAGGGTTTTTAAATGAAAAAGAATGTGTTTTCTGTGTGGATCGATGAAGCTATGATTTTAACTTTGTCTGGCAGGGAAAGCGTGCATGCACAAATTTTCTGAAAGGTGATTTCAAGGAGAAGAGATGAGATGGGACCTCGGTGAGCTCAGTGGCAGGGCTGAAACTTAAAAGGGCAAAGGAGAACTGGCACCTGCCTGCCCTTGACTCACCATCCTTGACTCCTGCTGGGAGGGCAGACACTAATTATTTCAGGCCCTGGCTTCCAGTTCATGGAAACCTGGCTTCCAGGTTATGGAAAAGAGGTATAACTGCATGTTTAGAGATTAACTAAACCATGTGTCTCTCTCTCCCACAAATTAACTGTTCTTTGCATGTCCTGCAATTACTTCCCTTAGAGGTTGCTAGCCAGCACCTAAAGATATTTTCTTTTCAAGCTTGTGTCATGTCTTTTTGAGCATCCAAAAGGGTTAATCAATGACCATAAAGCTTTCAGAGGGAATGTTATCCGTGCTGAAACAACAGCTCCATAAAAGAGAACCCATAAAACAGTGAGACTTTGAGCTGGCTGATGCTCTGGTTTTAGCAGTCAGTCTACCAGTTTTGGCACTGTCCTTGCAGAAGCCCAAGAAGTTCTTTCACTCAGGGAACATGTATGTTCTTAGATTTAGTTTTAGTACTCCCTGTCTCCTTCCTTCTGGACAGTTCTCACTAACTCAGTTACATGGTATCAGTGCTTACTCTCAGGTAGGAGTTAAATATGAAACTGGTGAGCAAAAGTTTCCAAAGAGTATATATTATTATATTTTTCAAAATAAAAACTGTTATTGAAGATGTCCTAGGGATGCAATACCTGAAGCATCATTTTTACTTGTCTCTCTCCCAAAAGCCATATTCAAGATAATAGTCCCTGAATGTGCCAGTGCCTTTCTGAACGTCTGTTGACTTCCTCAGGCATTTGGTCAAATCAGTTGCCTAGGTTTTCTCTTTTCTTGGATTTATGAAATGGAAATAACTTCACCCACTTAAAAAAAAAATTAAACACTGTATAACTAAACAGAATTCAGTGCCAAGCATTACTTTTCTTTGCTGATATTAATGTCTGATACCAGTAGGTTATTTTCACAAAATAAACTGCTTGAAGATTTCTACTGTCCTTCCCTTCCCTGTACAAACACAAGTGCGCTGGTCATTTTTGCAATCACATTGTAAAAAAAGTAAATTTTTTGTGAAAACTTTCTGCAAATCAATTCAAATAGCTTGCACAAATGTACAATCTGTCACTATTAAATGCCATTAGTGTCAGTGCTATTCATGGAGGCATGATGCAATGCAAAAAAACCCACTTTTATGCATGTTACAACCTAATCTTACTATAGGTGTGTTTCTGCAGTCTTTTTGTCTCTATGAGATCAGACTTTCACTGCCCTCTGCTCAAAAAACTGGAAGCATTGTATTCTTCTGCACTATGCAAATTGTACTTATTTTATTCCTGGTTAAAATACAGTTTGATTTTCTGAGGTATTGTATTATTAATGATGATGAGGACAAAAAGAATGGAAATCTAGTCTGTTATCAAAAAGACATTGACATTGGAACAGAAACAGAACAAGCCATCATTATTTCTTTACTTCAAGGGGGTGTTCAACAACATTCCCACTACAAAGACTTTAAAGTAAGCTTCCAGGCTTCAGCTACACTCTGGTGCACAACAGGAAAAGCTGACATTGTTCAGCTATTTTGCCTTTCAAATAGTGTCTCTTCTAGTGAAATATGCTAGGTATTTTATATAACAAAAGAATGACAGGTAAAGAAAATGCCACCACAACAACCACCTAACAAAAGATAAGCAAAGCACACAGTTAAGAGCATGAGACAAAAATGGGGCAGAAATAAAAACTTTCTGACTGATGCTTTCATTTAACATATTCCTGTGACCTAACTTTATGTACAGTTAGCAAATAACCCATGTATTCTTGATTTCTTTTAACTTTATTTTTTATCTCTTCAAAAATGCTGACTTTGTCAGTATGCTGAAAATAGTACTTGATCTAAGTGACTGTGAGATTAATTTTTCATTAGGAGATGAGTATTTAGTATTTTTTTAATAACTTGATAAATCGCTGCGCATTCTGTGCTTTATGTCAGAATTTATTTTTACTACAAATTACCTGTTTTCTGAAAATTATATTATTAATAAGATTTTTTGCTACCTCCTCTTTGTGTTCCTCAGATAGTTAATCAGTTGTCAAAACAGTTCTAAGCAGGAAGTTTGATTGCAAGCAGAGGGTACAAATCATCAGACAGACCATTTTTCTTTGTTACATTCAAACTCAAAGATTGTAGTTTCATCATATAAATGTGTATTGCTCTTAGGAATGTACGTGTGTGCATGGAGAGATTACATGGGGATTATCTGGAATCTGAAAATTCTGACCACTATAATGGATTATTTTAATCTAATCATAAAATATAAATAGAACTGGTTTGTTTTGGTCCCCCCCCCCCCCAAAAAGGCAGATAATGAATCAGTAAATAAATATACAACTCTGTATTTGTATGATAATGTCCCATTGATTCCCCCATCTATCATGCTTTTCATAGATGCTCCTTCCCTCAAAATTGTATCACTTCTTTTGATTTTATTACTGGTGCAATATAAGAACATTCAATTTGATAAAAAAACTGCTTCTGGTTATTGGAAGGCACAGAAGGATTTTAAGTGTGCGGGGATATATTTTCAGCTGGCAAAAGCTAGATTACACTAGTCAGGTTGGTTGGCCCCTGCTTCCATGTGCAGCTGGAATTGTGCTGGCAGGCCACATAAGCATAATTGTTTGAAATGTCTTCTTTAAAAAGCTGCCTGACAGTGTTTGAGAGGGACTACAGCAGTGGTGGTGGATATTGCATAGGAAAAATCAGCCAAGAAATAAAGACTGGAGATAAGGAGATCTTCTAAAGTATAACATCTCACTGGGAAAAGTATCACTCTTCCATGAAACAAGGAAAGGTGCACAGAGGATATGTAGGGGGTTAGTCCCCCTACAAGGGCTTTTGTAGTTAATTAGTGTGACAAACTTGTGTTACAGGATGGACTGGCTGTGCTAAAAATTTCTGGTCTGTCTTTGTGTGACCTTCGATGGGAAGTAGGGCAAAAATGAACTGTGTTAGGACTGTTCCAACAGTGTTGAAAATATCCTTTTGCTCTTCAGAGCTACACAAGGCACCGACTCCTCCTGTTACTTTAGCTGAGTTTGTGGTAAATATTAAGCATTGATTTGGTCCAATCCATGTATTACATGACAGTAGATAAAAATAGTATGTTGGCATGTGTTTTTTTTGGAATCAAAAGCATGTATATTTTTAAAGCAAATTCACATGGAAAATCTGGTAGAGCCATAAACTAATTCATCTGTCCCTTGATATGATTTCCTACCCTTGGAAGTACTAAATTATACAAACCTTAAGTCAGAGGAAAACTGTTACATCACAGTTCAATTGGTGTCTCTGTTCTCTGAGCTTCAACATACTTGAAATTCTGAAAACAGGGGATTTTGTTTTTTGAGGAGGGGTTTGTCTCTTTCAATTCCATTGAACTCAGACCATCATGAAGAACCTACACCACAGTGTTATGGTTTAATTCCCCAACTGAATTGAAAAGGCACTTCATGAGGAATAGAAAGTCCATTGTACCAAAGGAAATCACTGGGGGCTTTTTCACAGAAAAAAAACAGAAGTAGAAAGAGATATCTGATCAGCCGAGAGAAAAATACAGAGCCTACATAAAGAGAATAGATATAACTCCAAGTTTGAGAATGCCTATTTAATACGTAACCACTCAAGCAAAAGTATGCATAAACCCAAAATAAACATGAAAGCTTAATTATACCATGACTATAAGTAAAAATAGTATCCACTGAAAGCCTATCTCTTAAGGAACATTACAAGGTAAATTCCAGCAGCGAAGAAGCACAGGTTAGGGCAGATTTAAAATACTGAGATAAACTGTTCTGTCAAAGATAACCCTTGAAAAATTTGCCCACCATCCACATTTATCTGTTCAACTACCTGTTCTTTGTTAGCTATGCTCTGTATAGCAAAATTTTGTCGTATTCAGATGACTGTTCATTAATCATTCACAGGGAGATCAGGTGATGGGGTCTTACTGAGCTCTTTGGAAAATTTTGAATCTTTTCAATGTGTTGACCTCAAACTGAGCATCTGTTGTGACACTGAGATGTTTTTCAATAAAATCTGTATGTAGCTGGTTATTGGGCACTCAACATATTACTGGCACTACTGTGGAAATACGTTTGTTTACAGACTCCTGAAGTAGATCAATATTCCTGTGGAGTATTTAGCTGAGAACATTGTTTGCATCTTTTTCTTTTTTTTTTAATTAATGAAAACAGAACATAAGAAACATGTCCAGGAGAACAGAAATTTGAAATCTGTCCAATAAGGAGCAGTATTCTTCAGCAATAAAACTCATAAAGTCATAGAAGGAAAAACTCAAATAGCAATGAATTTTAATGTTACTGGCTTTTGATGCTGGAGTAACATATGCTTTCATAAGGGGTATAGAGAGCTGGCATGACATGGGATACATTTGCTACTACCTTCTGTAGCATGTCAGATAAAGAAAAAAATCATATACTAGATTTTTCACTAAGTGTAAACTTGCATTTAAGTCTGGAAGTCATAAAGACACTTCAAAGCTTTCAAATAGTAGCTGTGTTTCATCTTTTGTTCTGAGTAGTCTCAGTTTCCAACAAAAAGTTAAATATTTGCAGCACTCAGAGAAGGGATATTGGCTTTGAATTACTGTCTAATGAAGGTTGAGAGAATTTAAAATGCTGAGAATGTTGAGAAGCATTCAGGCTTTGTGCAACGTTTTTTCTTGTGTTAGCATGCAAGTGGGCAGAAAATTGCATTTTGCAAATTTTTTCTAAAATATTCTAAAAATTTCTAAAATATTTTCCAAAATGTAACTTCTAAAAAAATCTAAAATTTTCTAAAATATTCAATAGGATCATTGAAAATAATATCTCCAGTAATAGAAATATGTTTGGGACGTGCCAGTAATCAAAATGTAAGAAAGACAATGGTCTGGCACAACAAATATTTGCAGTCTTTTATGCATGGTCATGTGGACATGAAGACAGAGCATGATTTCTTTTTTCAAGGTGGCCTATTTGAAATTAAAAGTTTTTTGGTATGACAAAGTGTAAGATTACAGGTATAACAAAAATAATTCAGAATAAGGAGGGGAAACTTGTAGCTGCCAAGGGTTGGAATCTTTCCAACACCAGGGTGCTACCAGAGTCCAGATAGCTTTAAGAACTCTCGTGGCAAAGCCACAGCTACACACTAGCAGAGAATAAAGGCTTGAGACCGTGCTGCAGAAATTCTGAAGATGTCTTTATTTCTCCAAAGGGGGTCTGCTACCAGAAGTCCGACTACATGATATAAAAAAGGGTTTTAATAGCTTTTTATAGGGTTGAGATTCCAACCAATAAAAACTACAAATGACAAACTAGCTGATTACCTTAAAATCCTAAGTAAGAAAAAAACAATTACCTAACAACTTTAAGAGCCCATAGAAATCCTAAGAGATAACAGAAGTTTTGATAAGGAGAAGCGGGGCATGCTTTAAGGAATTTCATTGTCTAAGGAATCAGGTCCCAGGGGCTCTGTTTGGGGGAAGTAACATCTTCTACAGAAACTCACAAAACAAAAGATTCCTTTGCAATTTTCTGACTAAAAAAGCCTATGTAGTCCTTTGATGTATTAGTAGGTACACAAAATGGAAGTAGCAGAAGGCTTTTTATTTCTTTATATGATATTAAGATGTCAGGCTTGGAGTCCCACAGGGATTTTTGATGTCATGCTTTTTAAAAGATATACTGAAAAACTGGAGAAAAAGCTGGGGAACCATTAAAAATTAGCCAAAGAATGAAGAAAAAGCCTTATATAGATTTAAAGACCTTAATGGCCGTGGCTTGCAGCCAAAAAACAAGTGTGGTGGGGTAAAGAAATCTGGCCACCATTGTTTTTTCATTGCCCCAGGCTTGGTGAAGACTTTATATGTAAATCACCCTCTCTTTGTACAATTTGTTATTAATATTTATTCTGTTATTGTCTTTTCTCATTGCTGTTTCCCATAAATTGTTCGTGTGATCTTAGAATTTAGAACTTCCTACTATGGGGAGTGGAAGTGAGTGCCAGTGGGAGCATTATATTGGCACTTACCATTCCTAAAGCACAGTCTTACACTTCAGTCATTATGTTAAACATGAACTACCAGGTTACATCTAGACAAAGTGGTGTGCTTTCTATTTATCCAAGCCCAGGTACCCTGTAGAAACAGCATAGTTGACATGGGCTGCATGAAAATCACTGTACAAGTAATTCTTCTAGGGTTGGCTAATGTCATATGTAAACCATACATACCTTAGTTTTCTACCTATATACAGCCTGAAAAAAGAGTAACAGAAAAATATAATATCTATCAAGTAAGTGTAGGTGAATAACTTAATTATTAGTAGAAATAGCTAGCATTAGAAGGAGTGTGCATTTTAATGAACCAGAACAGAAGAGAGAGTAAATGGGAACCAGGGATATAACAAAGCATTTGGTGTGGTAGGTGTTTCCCTCCTTCCAAAATAAGCTGTGGAAGTTACCACAAACAGAACTGTAGAACCATAGAATATCTCAAATTGACAGGAGCCGATAAGGATCATCAAGTCTGACATCCTGATCCTTCTGGGACTACCTCAAACTAAATCATGCAACTAAGAACATCATCCAGATTCTCCCTGGAGACATTTTTATGAGGTTGGTGCTACAATCACTTCCCTGGGGAACTTGTTCCATGGACCAGCATCACTCTCCTTAATTTCCCTAAAATTAATTTTGAACTTCCCTGGATGCATATTCATTCCATTTCCTCATGTTATATCTTTGGTCACCACAGAGAGGAGAAAAGTATTTTCCCCTCCCCTGCTCCTCCCTACACCCCTGCCCCTTAGGAAGTTATAAGCTGCCATGGGGTCATCTCTCACTTTTCTCTTTGTCAAGCTAAACAAAACAAATGGCCTCAGCCAGTCCCAATAAGTCTTGCCCTCAAGACTTCTCACCATTCTCGTTGTCCACCTTTGTAAGTATTTAAACACTTTGACTGTTTTGAAGTGCTTTAATTTCATTTCTTGTAACAACTCTTTTTTTAGACCTAGGTCAGTGCAGAATCTATGCATGGCTTTAACCAGTAAAAGTAGAGTCATTTTGAACATAAAGTGGAACTGAATTCTGTTGTTTAGAAGTATTTTGGTAATAACAAAAATGCATTCTTGCAATAGGACTCTGTGTCTGATTTGAACAGTCCTGTGAATAACCCTTTTGAAAAGACTGACAAACAAAAAAGAAAAAAAACCCTAGTACCAGCAGTGATAAGCCAAGAAAATGCAAGAGGCAGCTGAGGCTTTTGTAGTACATGTGAGATAAAGATAGCGATAGATACAGGTATTAATTTGCCTATGCAGCTCTACTAGCACATGGAAAATTTGCCTTAGCATTCCAATACAGATATGATTTTTTCTTTGAATTATTTCAAATGTATTTGCCAATGTGTTCCCTTACTATCTCTGTGAACCACAGTGCCACAACTTCAAAAGGCTGAGGATAGCAGAGAAGTTGCTTCTCATATCTTCTCTTGCTGCCATCTGTCTCACTGCACTGAAAAAATATGTATCTTGCAGAAAAAGAAAACCACTCATCCTGAAAGATCTGTAGCTTAAGCACAGAGATTTGGAAAGAAATACAATTTTCTACACACTTGCACCCATATCTGGTCAGACACAGACAGCTGAACTTGTGAAGCTTTGCCATGACTGATTTGCAGTGTGACTACATGATGTGGGTGGAGTATTAGGTCACAATGACTTATTTATTTATTTGTTTGTTTGTTTGTTTGTTTGTTTGTTTGTTTGTTTATTTATTCTTTCTCATTTGCCTATTTTTTTTTTACTATTTAAATAGACAGAAAGCAGATCATTGCAATTTTTCTATCTGATGCACCAGTGTATAACTACAGGCACATCTTCTACCAAAGAACTGGAAAATTTCCTTCTTTCCTTCTTTCCTTCTTTTCCTTCTTTTCCTTCTTTCCCTTCCTCTCCTCCCTCCCCTCCCTCCCCCTCCCCTCCTCCTCCCCTCCCTCCCTCCTCCCCCTCCCTCCCTCCCTCCCTCCCTCCCTCCCCTCCCTCCCTCCCTCCCTCCCCTCCCTCCCTCCCTCCCCTCCCTCCCCTCCCTCCCCTCCCTCCCCTTCCCTCCCCTTCCCTTCCCTTCCTTCCCTTCCCTTCCCTTCCCCCTTCCCTTCCCTTCCCTTCCCTTCCCTTCCCTTCCTTCCCCTTCCCTTCCCTTCCCTTCCCTTCCTTCCCTTCCCTTCCCTTCCCTTCCCTTCCCTTCCCTTCCTTCCCCTTCCCTTCCCTTCCCTTCCCTTCCCTTCCTTCCTGAAACTCCCCTGAAACTTCCCCTGAAACTTCCCTGGAAACTTCCCCTGAGCCTCCTGAAACTTCCCTGAAACTTCCCTGAAACTTCCCTTCCCTGAAACTTCCCTGAAACTTCCCTGAAACTTCCCTGAACTTTCCCTTCCTTCCCCTTCGCTTCCCTTCCCCTGAACTTCTCCTTCCCCTGAAATCTTCCCCTTCCTCTCCCCTTCCCTGAAACTTCCCCTGAACCTCTGAACTTCCTGAACCTCCCCTCCCTTCCACCTCCTTCCCCTGAACCTCCCTTCCTTCCCTCCCTTCCCTTCCCTTCCTTCCCCTTCCCTTCCCTGAAACTTCCTTCCCCTTCCCCCCTTCCCTTCCCTTCCCTTCCCTTCCCTTCCCTTCCTTCCTCCCCTTCCCTTCCCTTCCCTGTCCCCTTCCTTCCTTCCCTTCCCTTCCGCTTCCCTTCCCTCCTTCCTTCCTACTCCTCCTTCCTGCCTCCCCTTCCTTCCCTTCCCTGGCTTTCCCTGGGCTTCCCTTCCTTCCTGGCTTCCTGGGCTCCTTCCTTCCCGGACGCAAACTTCCTTCCCTGAACTTCCTCCTCCTTCCTTCCTTCTGTTCCTTCCTTCCCTCTCCCTTCCCTTCCTTCCCTCCTTCCTCCTTCCTTCTCTTCCTTCTTCCTTCCTTCCTGATCCTTCCTTCCTTCCTTCCTTCCTCTCCTTCCTCCTTCCTTCCTCTCCTTCCTTCCTTCCTTCCTTCCTTCCTTCCTTCCTTCCTTCCTTCCTTCCTTCCCTTCCTTCCTTCCTTCCTTCCTTCCTTCACTTCCTTCCCTTCCTTCCTTCCCTTCCCTTCCTTCCTTCCCTGCCTCCCTCCCTCCCTCCCTCCTCCATCCCTCCCTCCCTTCCCTCCCTTCTTCCTCCTTCCTTCCTCCTTCCCTGCTCCCCTTCCTGGATCCTGGGAATCCTGGGAATCCTTCCTTCCCTCCTGGATTCTTCCTTCCTGTAATCCTTCCTCCTTCCTTCCTTCCTGGGTTCCCTCCTTCTGGGAATCCTTCCTGGAATCCTAGAAGATGTTGTTTCTTAAAACGTAGTTTCGCTAGATTTAGAAGCCATTTGAAATAAGAGAGAAATGCACTGAAGGAGCAGTGTCAGCCCCTAGTAGTGCGTTCCTGGAACAGCAACAGCCAAGAAATTTCCATGTCAGCTGACACCACGCCATCTCAGAGTTGAGCCAGGTGACCAGCAGCCTCTTATTCAGAAACACTTGTCAATTCACTCTACAGCTATTACAGGAGATTAGCCTGTATCATTTAATCTTTCTTGCCTCCTGCCAACTCTGAGAGCTCTGCATTTTCTTGTATTTCCTGCCATCTTTGACCTATAAATTGCTGTTTTTGTAACTTCACAAAAACCACAGAAAGCAACAGTTTAGGGAAGATCCAGTATCTGAAGGCATGTTTGCTTTGATAAGACTAGTTTAAAGCAATAGTGTATTGTAAAAATTGGCATGAAAAGGGTTTTTTTAAAAAGCTACATATTGAACAGAATTAGGAAAACCATTTCCAACTCCTGTCTCAAACACACATTGCTCACTCCTGCCAACCATACAGAAATGTAACAAGAATCCCAGTTAGGCCAATGCTAGCTGCAGAGATGGCTGGATACTTGAGAAACACCCCTTCTGCCATTGTTAGGCACCTCTCCAAACCCCCGCAGGTTTCAAATGCCAAAGGCCTGCCTAGTAGCAAATCCCACTACAAACAGACAAAAAAAGGCCAACCATGTTGCAGCTTGAGTCAAAAATCAGCATGCTTTTCTCCAAAGCAGATCTCAGTAATGGATAGTCATGTGCCACTGAGGGAAGAAAGAACAATGCCTTCTTTCAGAGGAGACAAAAAGTAAACACTACCTATCATGCCCAATGTGTTCAATCTGCTCAGCTTTCTAAGGTCATCCTCTGACCTGGAACAACTTCTTAGTGGCAATACTTTGCCAGAGGTAATTTACCCAGTAATCTTCTATGGGAGGGTTTTGTCACTATTTTCCTCCTTTCCCTGCCCATTTCTTTCTGTTTGGCCTTTTCTTGTTTTCATTTTTGCAAACAATTCTGCCAAAGAGAGATAAAGAATCTATGGAGCAAGTATATTTTCTGACTTATTGAGTCATCTTCCTCTTACTTTCATTTCATTCTTGCTTTCATTTCATTAACACTGTTTTCTCCTCCCCTTCTTTTTGGCTGATCCCACCAAGCTACAGTGAAGCAAATTCAGTATGAGATTTCTGCTCCAGAGATCACAGTCTGTTGGCCACGAGCAACTATCCCGAAACAAGAAATTCAGAAGGGGAGAAATTTAAGTACTGTCAGCAGAGATAAGAAATGACACTGCCAAAATCCATGTACTGGATGACAGTTGAGCAAAAACCTACATTATCAGATAAGTGAAAAGAATGAAAGAAATGAGGAAGATGAAAAAGCTGCTTGAGTATTATATTTAAGATGTGCCAGAACATGAATCGTGTCTTAATATAAAATATTTTTTCTGTAAATGACTTACACATGAAAAAAAAAACAAACCAAAAACCAACGCAAACAGAGACTCCAAACTGCTAAATGACTGCAGAAGTGTAAGACAGTGGAATCATTTGGCCAGAATTAGAGTTGGTGTGTTTTTCTTTTATTTATATCATTAACAATTTAAAAAGAAGAGTCATAAACCTAGGAAAAAAAGGGACCACTTAAGAGGTTAAAAAGTCTTCTGTATTTGTATGTGGTCTCCCTTTTCTACTATAAGAAACAGCACACCACAAAAACCTGCTATCAGTACATTTAAATTTCTCCAATGTATTTAAAATCCATTTTAAACAAATTTGCAGATGCAGAATTTTCATCTGTACTTGACTGAGACATTTGTCTCTCCTCAGGATTCAATATAGTCTAGATCCTCCTGAAACACATTTCACAGCTCCCAACAGTATTTGGAAGATAATTGCAGATTCCAGTAATTTGATCTAGTTCAGAATTTTCTGGAAAAAAAATACAGAATTCAATAAACAACCTATAAGGATTTGGGTCAATTACTACATTATCTTTTGCCAATGAAAGAATCATATGAAATTGTTATGATGTATAAAGTAATAAATACACTGCTACATATTACTGCTCTAGTTCTTTACTTAAACGTTTGAAATACATCATGTGGAGACCCAGTTCCCAATTAGAACAAGTCCTGGGCCCTCTCCCTGTCTGTCAGCCTTTCGGTCACTCCCACTCTGTTCCACTGTTGGCCTTTCCACCCTAACTCCACCCTTGTGGCACCTCCGTGTCCCCTGATAATTGGTCCCTAAGCATTTCCCCGCCTGCTCATCCCATGTACTAGACCTGGACCCTCACAAGCCTTTACACCTTCGTTCCCCGAACCCTGAACAATGCTGAGCGGTGGCTGAAATAAACATCTCTGTAAAACCTGCTCCTTTACTCATCCTCACCCCAAGCAACAAATAGTTGCAATGCATCAGATAAAAAATGCCAAACAAACAAATAAAAAGCCCCAAACACAAGCCCCAAACCAAACAATAACAAAAACCTGCACATTATTTCTTTTCTGTGTATGCTTTGTCTAACTCTAAAGTTGATCAAGAACCATTGGGAATATTTGGCTGCTATATGTCTTTATTTGACAGAAATTCATTTCTTCTGGTAATTAAAATTGATAGAGGATATCAACTCTGGAAAATCTCTCTTTTCTGACACTGTCCTGTGCATCTTTTTTTTATATAAACATTAAACTCATTGCCCCTGTTCAAATTAGACTACAATTTAAATTGCATTATAAGATTATATCAAGAAGAATTCTTGCATGCACCAGCTATTCTCTGCAACTCTTCTGACCAATCAGTATAATTCCTGCTTGTAATGGTTTACATAGCTGCTAAAACAAAAGCATGACAGAAAAACATACAGGAGGACTTGGACTCTAAGGTGCCAATCACAACCTGGGGAAGAAGACAACAGAATATATTTGTTTCAGATATGATGCTTTTTTCAGACAGACTTTATTATCAGTTTTTATATAAACAACAATTCACTATTGTTCACCTGAATAAAAATATCACCTTTGTTTTTTTTTTTCATATTCTTCATGTTGTGGGTGATGTCATTTCCCATTTGGTATCTTGTTTCAAATTCTTTGAACTTCCAGTTGCATGGAACAAAAATAATTAAGCTGTACTACCCTAATGTTGTACTTCACGTCTAAAGCATATTCATTTTTAATTCCTTATAGCCTTGTTCTTTCATGCAAATAAGACTGGATGAAGAGGTAAGGCACAAGCAAAGTCAACCTGTCAGAACAACATTTGTGTCAACTAACGACCAGTAGAAAGAGAAGGTTCCTGACAGTTTCAAGACAGAAAATATATTTATTTATTCATTCTTTTACACTGATACTTTCTCCAGTTAGATGAATTTGTGCTGACAACCCCCATATTTCATGGTGTATCACAATAGCATTAGTGCTATATGTATATGCAAAGTACTTAGCATGAGATGAAGAACTTAATGATCTGGCAAAACAAATAAAATAGCTGCATCTGCTGTGCATTTTTATGCTGGATTTGTATCAAATCTTTCAGTTAGAATTGTAATCAAATGCATGTGGTGTTTATTCATTGTCTTGAATATATTCAACTTCGAGCAATAAATGCTTTAACTTACTACTCCTATTCTGACTCTGGTTCCTTTTATTTGGAAACTTCTAAGAGCATCTGTCACCTCTGGTTTTCATGATTCTCATGATTTCAAGTCCATACACATTAAACAGATATGATTATACAGTCACCAAAGTTAAGGATGAGGGAATGATAAATTTACTCAGAAAGGTCACAGGGGATATTACCAGTGATTATTCATCTCATCATAAACTGTAGAATTTTAAATTGATGTGGAGTAAACTACCCCAAGTAGTCTCCCGATTATACAGAGTGATCTAAGATTATGGCACAGCTCTTACCATTCTGTCCTTCACTCAACACATCCCTGTAACATCCTTAGGGATGCTGAAGGCAGACTTAGCCCAGCCATGTTTTGTACTCGACCCTGAGGCTTGTATTCAAAGCCCAAAAGAATCTTTGTGACCACTGTAAACACTTACTTAGTACATATGTTCACCAGCTTGGTTGCTGGTATTCCAGAAGTATTCAGGAGATCAGCTGTCATGAAACAATAGAGGCAATTTTTGTGCCTTAATAGTTCACATGTTAAAAGAAGATCAAAATAAGCTAAGCTAATAATTTATCTCTGTCCTGAAAGATAACTGTGTAAGTTGAGCAGCTCCCAAAAGAGGATTTTCCTACTGATTCATTAAGTGTAAAATGATATCAAAGACTCACAAACAGATTGAGGCTGAAAGAGAAAGAAATTTTCTGTCTGGAGAACTAACTCCTGCTAAAGGAGGAAAACCTAGAGCAGGCTACCTAGGACTGTGTCTAATCAGCATCTGGGTGTCTTCAAGGATGCAGATTTCAACACTTCTCTGGCAAACTGTGCTAGTGGTAGCCCTGACAATAAGAAAGTGTTCATACAGAAACTCCTATCAGTTTGTGCCCACTTGGGATCTTGTCACTGGGCACCACTGGAAAGTCTTTGGCTACATCTTCTTCTCACCCTCTCTTCAGAGATTTATATACACTCAGAACCCCTGCCACAAACTTTCTCTACTCCAGGCTGAACAGTCACAGTTTTATGGAATAGTCTTAGAAATTCTTGTCCTCTGCATTTAGACAAAGAAATTGGGTTGACATTTCTCTGCAGCCAAGTCAAGAATATCTGGCCTCCAGCCTACAATCTTTACCCATAACAATCAACACAGCCTGCAGCTTGCTCATATGTCACTTGTCCAGCCACAGACCCACAGGCCCTTTTTGCACATACTTTGTGTCTAAGCAGATGCCATGAGGGCTTACATTACATACTTGCCTGTATGACTTAGAAGGTACTTGCAGAAACAATCAGAATGAAGAAGACATTTGTATTAGTAAGATAATTATGTATGAACACTAATATAATAATGGTTTTGTATGAACAACAATCAAATAACTGTTACATGATGAGAAGGAACAACACTTAAGTAATATATTGCAGCCATATCAATATGAAAATTGATTCCTATTGCATTATTAGACTAATGTCTATTGTGGTAAATAACACGCGAGGTATTGACTAGCAGTCCTTTTAGACATATATCTTCAGAGAAAGTGCCTTTTAGAGAAAGGTAGGAGTAACATACCTCAGTGCAGGTAGGTAGACTGAGAAAAGAGAAAGGAATAAGTACACCTTCTTGGGAAGCTTCTGGAGTACAAGAGAATTGATTCTTAGACCCCAAGGCTAGAAATACCAATATGGATTCACAGTGATGAACAATGCAATATGCTGAAATAAAACTTGATGGATTCATAGCTCCTGCCAGTGCACAGCCTCAAAGCACTCAAACTGAAATGGGACAAAAATACCTCACTTATTAAATGGCTTTTGATCTGGGGAAGAATGGGAGAGAGAAAAGATCCCTACAACTGATCAGAGATTTGAAATGAGCCTTTTGCTAAAGCAATCAGCAAATAGGGCTCTTTTTTTGCACTTGAAAACTGGAAACATATTACTAAAAAGCTGCTTCAGCACTTTTAGCTTTTATCAGAATCCTAGAAGTACAAAAAAAAAAGGGACAGGTTCTAACAGGATAAAACTGATGGAGTAATTTCATTAAAGGAGTGTTTATAAGCAAGAAGAGAGAAAGGAAATATAATTTGGTTACCAGAAAGTACCTAGTTTATGACCGCTGGACAAATTACTTCCTGTATAGAAAAAAAACCAGATGGATGATTGTACAATTATGTTCATCCATGTCACATTATTAGAAAATAGGGGGAAAAGGCAAGTTGTTCAAGTAACATTTTTCAAGGCCAGCAATTTTCTCAGAGGAATATCCTCCCAATGACTTCACATGGGCAGTTTGAGTCTTGTTAACTAATGTAATTTTGCACCAGTTGTTGCAGTAACTTTTTTAACCTGTATTTCCCATTGCAAGCATTTTTTTCAATGAAATAGAGCAACTTATTTTATAATAAGAGGAAATTAGAATGAAGAGTAACTTGTCTAATGATAAAATAACCTTATTACTGGTCACAGAAAATTTAAAATACCTTTAGCTGTACTCTGAGGTTTAAGACCATCTTCTAATCAATACTGGTGGCTCTATAAGAAATACAGCTTTCAAAGGCTTAACATTCATTTCTCCAGTGATAATTTATATATTTTTTATATATTCACACGTATTATACAGCTTAGAGGAGGAAAAAGTAAAAAAGAAAAATTATGCTCAGTTTTCAATAATCTATATTTACATCCTTGTGATTCTTAGTTAAGTATGTTGTTATATCCTTTGAATGCAACTCCCTGCAAAAAGTGCAAGCATCTGCTTTTTTTCACTGAATTGGCAATGGGTTATTCATCAATAGAGCCACCCTTCCTTTGCAGATGTTGCTGTCAGCCATAAAGGCTGTCTAACAGCTTCTTGATTACATTATTCTCGGATTTCTCTGCAAAAATAAACTACTACTGTAATGGTATGACATGAAAGTATGATGTGAACTTGCTTATAAGCTCCCTAGTGACCATAAGCTTGGTTAATTTGGGATAGGGAAATGTGTAGCATAGAAACAGGTGTAAAACAGTAAACATCCTTGCCTTTCTTCCTTAGGAAAAAGGCAGCAAAATATTCCTCCTGGAAGAGTGCTCTATGAAATCTAATGAAGGGCAAACTATCAAATAATTTTCTTATTCATATGTTTAAATGTTTTCCATATTTCTTCTCCCCTTGACTGGTTGAAGGACACAAGCAGGGTGGTATAGATTTTATTATCAGTGCAGTTATAGAAATCAAGCATATTACAATTCTCGTTGACTAAACAAACAAATCACATACTTTTAAAACATCAGGAGTATAATTTTCCCTTTTTTTTGAAGCTTAATAAAAACAGGGCAGTCAGGGCAAAATCTGATGTTACAAACGCAATGATATCTCATTGGCGGAGTCTGAAATCCATTCTTCAGACTAAGTTAAAAAGAGCAGACAGAGTAGTACTATAGCTTTGGGAGAATTAAAAACTTGTGGAATGAGAGGGAATGTAAGACTGGGAAGTAGGTTAAAAATAGCAGCAACCTCGCCCAGGCCTCTTTCACTATTAGCTTTTATACTTCAAAGGAAATCACTGTAAGTCTTCCTCATGAGAAGAATCTAAGGAAGGAGAAGGGGGAAAGTTGCATGCTGTGTCAATAATGAGTTCATGGAGCTCTTTGAAGTTCCGGATTGAGAGCTCATAGGTGAAAATTGGCAAACAAGTCAACAAAGGAAATTTTGTTGTTAGTGTCTACTATAGGCACTCTGATGGAGAAGAGGAGGGAGATGAGGAGTCCCTTTGTCAACCTTCAGAATCCTCCTGCTTGCAGGCCCTGAGCCTGGTAGGGGATTTAAGCCAACTGCAACATCTGGTAAAGTGGCTCAAGAAACTACAAACAGTCCAGGAAACAGCTCCACTGAGAACAGCTTTCTAGAATGAGTGACAGAGACTCCAACCAATGAACAGTCATTGCTGCATCTCTTTCTCACTAATGCAGAAAAGTCAAGACTCCAGGTAGGGCAGCAGTGATCATGCCCTGAAATTTTCATTGCTAACACGTCTTCACTAACAGGGAAATGTGCCTGACAAATTTGGTGGCCTTCTGCAGTGAGGTTAGAGCATTTGTGGATGAGGGAAGTGTGACTGATGTCATCAACCTTGAACTGTGCTAAGCATTTCACACACAGTCCTTCACAACATCCTTGTCTCAACATGGATCTGACACGGAGAGCATCCTTATCAGTGGATAAGGAACTGGCTGGTTGATCACAGAGGTGCGGCCAATAGCTCTGTGTCCAGGTGGAGAAATGTGATAACTGGTGTTCTTTAGAGGCCTGCATTGGGACCAGTATTATTTAATATCATTCTCATTGACATGGACAGGGGGTTGAGGGCTCCCTCGCTGATGGCACCAAGCTGTGTGGTGCAGCTGACATGCTGGGGAGAAGGGATGCTATCCAGAGGGACCTGGGCAGCCTGGAGAGGTGTGCCTGTGTGAAACTCATGAAGTTAAACCAGGTCAGTGCAATTTTTCGAAGTTCAACCGTCTTTTAATGTTACCTTCATGATTCCTTTTCCTAGGGATTTTCACACCACTTGACATGCTTACACAATCCTTCTAGGTCAAATTCAGTTTTCATTTATCTGCAGAGTTAGTTCTTGCCCCATTAAAAATCAATAGCAAAACTTTTATTTACTCATCTAGTCTTAGATTTTCATCTGAGTTTCCTTTACTCATATCTGTTAGAGGCACATCAGATCTAAAATTAGGTCACCAGAAGCAACTTAGCATTTGTAGAAATGAACAGGTATCTGTGGTCATATGCAGTGTGTGTATTCAAGTGTTCATACTGTAACAGCACTTTACTATTTATTTGAAGGTCATTACATGCTGCCTTTTATAAGCCAAATTAAGCAACACAGAAAATGAGTTGTTTAAAATTTGAAAGAGCCATTTACACAATTAACATGCAAATTTATTAACTTGATACTCTGTTTTAATCTTCTTTGCAAGTTTCATCTCATATTTCTTAAGTTTATAAAGATAATTAGACAGAGACATTGACAGATTGAAAGCTCTGGGGGCAGTGAGAGGGGGAAAAACAGCGCTGCCTACAAACTTGTTCTACTGGGCTGTTTCTGGTATACTCATCAACAACAATCAGAAAGCGCCTTCTTTTGCTTGGTTACTCACGTACTGTTACTGTGGTTGTTTCTGTATGAAAACAGTTGCGGAGCATTTGCTACCTGCTAACAGTGAACCTATGATACAAGCAAGCCACAAACTGCCAAACACATTTTCCATGCCATACTAATCTTTTATTGTATGAGATCAAGCTATTTCAGCACAGTAGCAGTGGGGTTCTTAAGAAAAAAAATCCAAAACATCTAAAACATAGAAGTTTTTTTGGGCTTTATTGAAGGTAAGGATCAAGTAGTTGAGCATCTTGGTGAAAAATTTTCCAACAGAATAGAAAGGAAAAAGAAATCCCATTGCTAAGCAGGAAAACAAAAGGAAAATTTTAACTTCCACTCAAGAAGAAGCAAGAACAGTTTTGTTCCAGTAGGAACAAAATAAGTAAGAACAAACTTATTTTTTATGTCCCTTGGGTTTGGTATGAAGTTCTACCAACACACAAATGAGAAAAAGTAATTTCTCTGCATAATACTGAATCAACCCCTTAAAGTTTTTTTCCTATAAAAAATAGTAGTTTGTTTTCTATTCTTTATTTATCCTACCAGCCTTTTTTTTTTTACCCAGGGCAATGGATAAAGTAATTTCAAATATGATAGTAGAAGATGTTAGGTTATCTTTCTCAGTTATCAAATACCAGAGTCCTTATCTTAAACATTGTTAAACAGTTTTACGTATTTTTGAAGTGATATTTCTCACCTATCCATTGTCCTTTTTGCCACAACACTGCTCAAAAAGAAATATCCTCCTCTGATGCAAAAATACCTGTTAATTCCTAAAGCACCTGGTGTCATTCAAGATTTATGACCGCTCCAAACATGAAGGAGACAGAGTGTACATATTTTCCAGGTAGCCACATCCAAGTGTGCTCCTAATTAAGGCCAGATTTTTATTTTTCTTTTCTCTCAAAAAAATATCACAGCATCCAGAACATTCAGGAAAGGGTCAGAAGTAATAAAGTGTGTCAATGCTAGCAAGGGAAAATGGTGACAATCATGTTCAGAAAGGAAAAGGTAAGGGAAATCTATGGGCAATATTCTTATTTCAAATGACCTCTTCCAATGTCAGCTCCCCTGGTCATAGGGAAGAAAGTTGGTAACACTGCTCTTCCTGTTGCCATTAAAGCCATTAAAGCCAAGGATTCAGGAAAGATCTGGCAGCAGAGACCCTTATAAAGGTACATAACTGGGACTTAATTAATGTCCTTCATATGTGAAGTAAAATCAGATACTTAGGAAAAGGCACATACATAGATCAAAAGAGAAAAAAACTACACAGATTAAAAAAAATTATCTGTCTGGTATTTTTCAAGTATAGCTTCCAAAATTATCCACCACTTTTGAAATCATGTTCAATTATCAACAAATGCTGAACACCAAAATCAACAATCCACAAAGACATGCTCATACCTGTAATAAAAAAATAAAAAAAAATCAGACAAAAACTTATAGATCATAATTTTTCACTACATCATACACATAAACTTGCCACAAACCTCTCTTTACATCTCCACAAAAATAAGTCATTTTTCCTTGGCAAAATAGCAATGTTACGTCTATATAATATGCATATTTAAGAACATGCAGTGGTCTGCCATCACTATCAAAAATTTCTATGTATTATGTTTTCTAAATGGCTTACTTGACTAAAAAAAACTGTCCTTAGGCTGATTCACAAAGCAACTGAAAGCCAATATTCTTTTCATATTTCCTGCAAGTCCTAAACAGACTAGCATTCACAATCAGAAGAGATGCACAATGTTAACAGTTTCTCTTAACATGAATCTGCAGCATTATTTGTGATATAGCACTGCCCTCAAGAGAGGAGAAAAAAGACCCCAAACCAAAACACTAACCATTACCTCCAGCATTCGGAAGAGGAAAGACAATTTTGCTGTAATCAATATTCTTATCAGTTGCTATAGTAATGCATTGGCAAAAACACTACATGAGAAAATCCCCTGAGAGTTTGGGGAATGGTCTCTACACCTTGGCTTAATTGCTTCTTTGGTGATGCTTCTTGCCTCTAAGTTTGGCTTGGTGTCAGTTTTAAAGACAACTGTAATGACTGAGTTGAATTACTAACTCGGAGATTGTCCTGCACAGCAGCCCAGGATATTCAGAAAAGAGTTTAAAAGGTTTTCAGCTATGCCAGCACCAGTGTAGAATGGCTGGCCTGGCAGCCACTAAGGAGATGACAAGAGGAGAAGAGAAGAGAGAAAAAGAGAAAAAAAACGAGAGGAGAGGAGAGGAGGGAGAGGAGAGGAGAGGAGAGGAGAGGAGAGGAGAGGAGAGGAGGAGGAGAGGAGAGGAGAGGAGAGGAGAGGAGAGGAGAGGAGAGGAGGAGGAGAGGAGAGGAGAGGAGAGGAGAGGAGAGGAGAGGAGAGGAGAGGAGAGGAGAGGAGAGGAGAGGAGAGGAGAGGAGAGGAGAGGAGGAGAGGAGAGGAGGAGAGAGGAGAGGAGAGGAGAGGAGAGGAGAGGAGAGGAGAGGAGAGGAGAGGAGAGGAGAGGAGAGGAGAGGAGAGGAGAGGAGAGGAGAGGAGAGGAGAGAAGAGAAGAGAAGAGAAGAGAAGAGAAGAGAAGAGAAGAGAAGAGAAGAGAAGAGAAGAGAAGAGAAGAGAAGAGAAGAGAAGAGAAGAGAAGAGAAGAGAAGAGAAGAGAAGAGAAGAGAAGAGAAGAGAAGAGAAGAGAAGAGAAGAGAAGAGAAGAGAAGAGAAGAGAAGAGAAGAGAAGAGAAGAGAAGAGAAGAGAAGAGAAGAGAAGAGAAGAGAAAAGAAGAGAAAAGAAGAGAAAAGAAGAGAAAAGAAGAGAAAAGAAGAGAAAAGAAGAGAAGAGAAAAGAAGAGAAAAGAAGAGAAAAGAAGAGAAAAGAAGAGAAGGCGGCAAAAGGGGAATGATGCTTTTTAGAGATTTTTTGATTTACAGTTTAGAGTACCTTATTTACTGTGAATTGTTTGCCTTTATCAGTACAGAATAAAATCTCACCTTTTGCATAGTTCTGGGTATTTTTAATCTATCTATCTACCAATGGTCTGAAAGCAAAAAAAGCTCTGATGACACTTTCAAGGTTTCAACTGCATGAATATGTATTTGACAACTTCAACAGTGGGAGTTGAGTAGTGATATGGTTGAAAAATCCTGTTGTCCAAGGTTAAATTTGAGTGGCAGCAGCAGAGTCAGAAAAGCTCAAATAAATTACCTAGGAAAGCAGTCAAAAATAGACTACTTTAAATAGACTAGTCAGACTTTAAGCCATTCTATTAGCATCACATATACATCTGCAGGGTAGCTCTAGGGAAATTATCTGGATGGGGTAGGAGGTGCCAAGGCCAGGTTAAGCATTTTAAACAGAAGAAGACCTCTGATGTGAACAGTGTGTTCTGACTTGAAATTAACATGCTATATGAGTAAGTCCTCACTAACATAATTCTTCCTCCAAATATAGACAGGAAAACTTCTGATGTTTCTCTCTCTCACACACATTCACATGAACAAATCAAAACTAAATTCTGCAGAATGTAATATTGAAAAACTAAATATGAAATGTGAGAATTCGCACAAAATAAGTTCATATGTAATGCCTGGGGAAGTGTCCATGACAAATTTTGAGGAAAATGTGCTGATGTTTGTCATGAATCAAGTTGCCTAAATGTATCTGTACACAAGATACATTGGAGCAAGTACCTCCCAAAGCTCCTCTGGAAATAATTACAAATGCAAAGCATTTGTCTACCAGTTTTTCCAGCATATTGCTTTTCATCTCTTCTATTGCACCCCTATTATGCCTCAAATCTTCACTTTTACTGCTTTCATGTAAGCCCCATTTAGTGCAGAACCCTCAGAATTCTTCTAGTCTTCTGTGAGTCTGTAACCTGAGTTTATTTATTTATGTATTTATTTTTATGTGTTTATTTACCTATTTATTTATACATGCTAGCAAATCTGTGAGAAAAAATAAATTAACTCAATCTAAAAATGCATGTACATTAAGACAGTGAGTTTGATCTCTTCCACACAAGCACTGAAGGGAAAAAAGCCAAAAGAAAACCCCAAGTCAACAAAAAAACTGATCAGCCAACCAACCCCCCAAAAACATCAAAAAACTACAACCAACCAAACAACAAACCAACCAAAAACTCCTAAATACTTCTAAATTTTAAGTGGTTTTGATCTCTTCCATTAGAATTTGTTCATGCAATTGTTTTCACTCTCAGAAGTACTCTGACAAAATGATAAATTCTTCTAGAAGATGAGCATTTGCACTAAAAATTGATTTACAGTGTTATTACTCTCTTCCACAAACAATAGTGTGAATCTTGAAGTGCTTTCAGAATTTAGAAAGAAAAGAACTTATACTAGTGAGAAAGCCTGGTTTTTGCCACTCATGTCACAATGAGAAAGTAACTTTTCCTACTAATTAAGAAATTAATCTTCATAGGGCTTTTTATTTTTCTTTCCTCAACAAAAGTTATGTTCTTTGAAACTCTGCTAGATATACCAGGGAAATTTGTTATTTACTTCTTCTCTTGAAGTAAAACAGAGTCTCTGGTTAAGAAATCTGTGACATCACAACATTTTTGGAGAGAAATTGCCTCCCTGATAATTTCAACCACCTGCCTTTTACTGACAACATACAACAGTCCTATACAATTACTTACATGGTAAACCAATATAAACAAAATCCCCATTTTATATTTGACATCTTTAGATGAGCAGGAAATTCAAAAACATGATAGCATTACTTCATCAGACAAATTTTCATAGATTTCAAGCTCATGCCCTGAATCACCAGCAGTACACTAAGCACTCCTCACATCATAATTTTCTGTAGCACTATATTTCTGCGCCATGGTTGGAATGCAGCTCACTGACAGGACCAGGGAACATTTTACTGCATACTCTGTGTGATGTTCTGAACTTTACTCCTTTAATAGTTTAAGTTTTGCCTCCAGCTACTTTCTTCTCTTTCCAAACTCAAGGGCTCATCCCCAGAACTCCACTGCTGACTGCCCACAAGAAAGTAGCTGCCTTTGCCTGATGTGCAACTTGCAGTTTCCATGGGAATCACAAGTATGTGCCTGGCAAAGTAGTTATCCAACATTTTTTTTTCTATCCCTACTAGGTGCAGTCCACACACTCAGAAGGACCTGGACAAGCTGGACAAGCTGTTAAAATTACATGGGAATCTCTTGTGGTTTAAGACCAAGTGCAAGGTGCTGCAACTGGGTCGAGGCAAACCCTGGTCCCAGCCCAGGCTGGGGATGAACAGATCAGAGCAGCCCTGTGAGAAGGACTTGGGGGTGCAGGTGGTGAGAGGCTGGACATGACCCAGCCATGGGCACTCCCAGCCCAGAAACCAAACGTGTCCTGGGCTGCATCCAAAGCAGCGTGGGCAGCAGGGGAGGGAGGGGATTCTGCCCCTCTGCTCTGCTCTGTGAGACCCCAGCTGGAGCCCTGCACCCAGCTCTGGGGTCCCTGCACAGGAAGGACATGGAACTGCTGGAATGAGTCCAGAGGAGGCAACAAAGATGTTTAGAGGGATGGAGCATCTCTCCTGAGAGGAAGGGCTATCAGAACTGGGGATATTCGAGCTGGAAAAGAGAAGTACTTCAAGGCAACATCCAAGAAAGATGGAGAGAGACTATTTACAAGAACATGTAATGATAGGAAAAGGGCTAATGACTTTAAACTGACAGTCTGTTTACAGTAAATAATAGGAAGAAAATCTTTATTGTAAGGATGGAGAGGCACTGGAACAAGTTGCCCAGAGAGACAGGATTCCCCTTTCCTCAATGTATTAAGGGTCAGATTGGATGGGGCTCTTTTTAACCTGGCCTAGTAAAAGGTGTCCCAGATCATAGCAGGGGGATTACTAAATTACCTTTAAGCTGCCTTCCAGCCCAGGACATTATATAATTCTGTATGATTCTGTAATTTGCAGGGTTGATTCTGGCACAAAAATAGTATATATGAGGGAGCAATGGCATCTATAGATGCTTTTCTCTGCTCAGAAGCTTTCCAATACTAAAACATTTATCAGTATGTTCTTTAATAATTCATTACATACCCAAAAGCTTCCCAAGATTGCTCAATTTATTAATAACAAGATTTATATCAAATACATGTCTTTTTTTAACATCTGGCATAAGTATGGCTATCCTCACGAAAATGCAACTTTAAAATGGCAGGAAAATCTAAAATTAGTGCAGGTTCCAAGCACAATCATTGAAGTGCAGATGTGTCATGGTTTAACCCAGCCAGCAACCAAGCCCCATGCAGGCACTTGCTCACTTCCAGATCAATGGGAACACAGAGAGAATTGGAAGGCTAAAAGAGAGAAAAGTTGTGGGTTGAGATAAAGGCAGTTTAATAGGTATATGAAAAGCCACGTATGAAAGCAAATCAAAATAAGGAATTAATTCACCTCTTCCCATGGGCAGGCAGCTGTTCATCCATCTCCAGAGCAGCCCCTTCAGGGCCCCTTCACATTTGTGTTACTTGGGAACACAAATGACATCACTCAAAAGTGCCCTCCTTCCTCCTTTCCCCCACTATAAGTACTGAGCATGATGCCATATGGTCTGGAGTATCCCTTTGGTCAGTTTGTGCCACCTGTCCTGGCTGTGTCTCCTCCCACCTCCCTTGCACTTCCTTGCCATCCAGGCAGTGAAAAAAGCAGAAAAGGCCTTGGTTCTTTTGTGCAACCCTTGCTCAGCAATGACAAAAACTTCTCTGTATTATCAGCTGTGTTCAGCACAAATCCAAAACAAGCTCCATACCAGTCACTGTGAAAAAAATTGACTCTACTCCAGCTGAAACCAGCACACGAAGTTTCAAGTAAGTTCTGTCTTGTATATGAGGGTTAAAACTTAAAAAGGTTATGTTTTCTCTCTTGTCATGCTGACAACAAAGCCCATTCAAATTCTTCTCTTTACTTCTGAAAAATCAATTTGTCTGCACCACAATTTATGTCATTTAGAGACAGACACATGCACAAAAACATGCACAGCTCTTCTATCTCTAGAGACTCTTCAGTCTAGGTGACTGCAGGCATCGTCATTTAATTATTCTCTTTGTCCAATCCACAAGTCACATTCATTTTTAAGGGAGAAATGAAAATTATCAGGTCTCAATTAGGAAGACTATTCATTTTCAGGGAATCAGTCTGAACATACCAACCTGAACCTTCACTTCTGGAACAGGCATGTAGCATTCCAATTGGAAAATGTAGGAGCAGCATAGAGTAGTCTTCTTAATTCATAGATTAACCCTTTCTGACTTTCAGGGTCACTGAATAATAGTGCACCAAGGAAAGAGAAGGCCAGAATGACCCAATTGCATCCCTCTCTTCGTATTATCCAGTCACCTGCCCAGATACCTTTTAACAATAGCCATACCCTCAGCCAGCAGTGGTCATTGCTTGGTTTTTCAGATAGAAGGTTGCTAATTTTACGGGCACTGTGTTGTGGAAAGCAGAAACGCACTGCAGCTGCTTAGTGGAAAAGTCTGAACTTTCTGATGCTGTGACTAATTTTCTCAGCCTGAAGGAAGCCAGACCATTATTGGCTTCTCCTCCTCCTGATGCGGTTTCCACAGATGCTGCTCATCCTCTTCTCCACCGCCAGAACCTGGTTTCAGGAGTGTGAAAAGAGCAATCACCAGTAACTGCCAGTCCTGTGGGATTATCTCTGAGTCACCCTCCCTGCCCACAGCCTGTTGTCATGGAAATCACTGCTCTGTTGTGTTGTAGGGATTGTCTCCTTGCTGACCTATCATTTGAATCTGCAATGTTCCCACACCTGGGGGAATGCTGTTCACTCTCATCTCCAGGTCCTGGGCATTCAATCTCTATATTACGACCCTGGAGTCATTCCTGGTTTTAACTTCGTTATTCTGCCATAGCGAAGAGATATCTCCAAAGAAGAACAGATAACATTTTAAACGGCAGGGAACAGAAGTTCTGTGAAGAGCAGGCATAGTGATAATGAGGAAGAAATATATATATATTATTAAAAGGAAAGCCCAAAGGGCTCGATCATGCCTTTGGAAAAAGCAGACCTTATCTTTATTAATTTTTACTCCTAAGTAGCCTGCTAGAGTGCATAGTAAATCTACTAGACAGCTACATTAGGAAAATAATAAAATTAGGTATTCAAATTTTACAATAAGGGATTTTTGTGAACCTGTTCAAAAGCAGCTGTTATTATCACATAATAAAACAGTACATGAAACACATGTACCCATATCCCACAGCCTTCTGAATTTCCGAACCAAGCAATGGTTATCCCGCTAAGTCCTAAGCAGTCCTTGAAAGGTCTCACGTGAAAATAAAAGCAATATTTGCAAAAGTTTAAGAGGAATGTTGATTTCTGCAAACAATTTACAGATGAGAAAATTACAGCCCTCTGTCCTGACCCTACAACAGTCATCTCAGACTGCAGCAGAAGGCACCCGACGGATGGCTTGGGCACACAGACCATTCAGATGGCCCCAAAACTCCCAGTATGTTCATCATCCTTGATTTTCTCTGTCTTGCTCCCCTAGAACCTATAGCATAATTATATCATCTGCTCTTCCTTAAACCTGGGGTGGCATTTGTTAAATTGCCAGTAGCGATTTTTACATCTTAGGCGTTTCCACTTCTGTGGTATTAAGGTGAATAATCTGCACTCCATGGAGATCCAGCATTTTTTCAGACCATTTTGACTACAGTTATGCTTGAAATCCAAGCCACAGAACCACTGAGTTTCAGGTATTGAGTTAATGATGTTAAAATGCAGCTGAATATTTTGGTAGCAAGTTCTGAAAGAAGATTAAGAACCTTTCAAGAGATCAGGAAATATCTAAATGTTCCTATCCTAGATCAGTTTTATGAGATTAGCTGTTCTCAGGTAATTTTTGCCATTGAAAAAAGTGTTATTCCTATTATTCATACTGGCATCAGAAAAGGAGATGGGGAGTGGGAGGAGGGGTTACTATGACGAAAAATTCTTCAGTAATGCAAAAAATCATAGCTACGTATGCAATAACCCTATCAAAATCCAAAGGTGATTTGTCAACTGCTGTAATTACAAGCTGTAATTACAAGCTGTAATTTCAGTTTATATTTACAAGTATTCTATTACGGCATTATTCTTTATTCTTTAAGTATTCTTTAAATTAAGTAATTTAATTCCCAATTCTTCCAACAGTTAACATAACTGAATAAAGATTAGCCATTTGTTTTAAAGCCCAGTAAAATAACTGACAGTTTAGCCTGGATATTTCCATTATTTAGGTAAAAAACATGGAGAGAAAAGTCTCAAAAAGAGAGTAATAACTTAAAATAAAGGATTTTACTTCAGCACAGGAAAGTGATAATTATTCATCTTTTTAAACTTTCAATTTAATTTTTTTTTAAAAACCTAAAATAATTTCTGTTAGAGAAGGGAGGCCTCATAGCACTTTCTGGCACCAGAGGGGAGTCTACAAGAGAGCTGGAGAGGGACTTTTCACAAAGGCATGGAGCAATAGGAGAAGGGGAAGGGCCTTAAATGAAGGAGGCTGGATTTAGATTAGATATTGGGAAGACATTCCTCCCTGTGAGGGTGGTGAGGAGCTGCAACAGGTTTCCAGAGACATGGATGTCCCAGCCCTGGATGTGTTTAAGGCCAAGTTTGATGGGGCTCTGCTCTAGTGAAAGGTGCCCCTGCCCATGGCAGGGAAGTGAAACTAGATGGCTGTTAAGGTTACTTCCAATCCAAAACATTTTATGATTCTATGATTAAAAAAACAAAAAACCAAAAACCTAAAATACACAAGCAAAACAAACTGACAAAAAGAAAAATCTCACACATACACACACACCCCAAAAAGACCAAAACAAACCCAAAGAAGAAGATAAACAAAATAACTAAAACTCAGCAACTATATGTTATCCAGTAGGATTTTAAATTATTTTTCATAAGGAGCAGGAATTACTGTGACCCTCAAAACTCACCATTTGATTTTGCAATGAGATACCATACAGACAAAACTTGCCAGATCTGATTTCTTTGATCATTTTGAGTGGGAGTCCACTTCTTACATATTGGCAACCTTTCTATACAATTTTTAGCCTACTTACAAATTAATTGAAAAAACCTCCAGCAACTAATTTCTGTCTGAGACTCCATCACTTCTCTTTTGACAAGTATTGTCATTCTAATTGTATAAATTAGATTGTCTAAGTGTATATAAGCAGTCAAATGAGTTGTGCACGTAGTCTCTGGCTTATTTTTGTTGAGCAATTTTAATGTCAAAGTTGTTGAGTGACTCCTGTGCTGAGGAAAAGGGATAGTGTTTATATATGGATAAGAGAAACAGGGCAAAATCAAAAACTGGAAATGACACATCTGGGATTACCATTTCTCAGGAGAAGACTGGAAATGAGACTCTAAAAGGGCTTCCATCTATATGGATCACATCTAACCTTTCTGAAAAGGTTGCTGAAGTACTGAGATGTTTAATTCATATCCTTGGATGCTGCTTTAAAGTTTATTTTTATGCTCAGGTCTAAAGGAGTGAAGATGTCAAGTTTCCTGAAAAATAATAGTTGGACTCATTAAGTAGGGTTAGCATTGTTTTGGAAAGTTTTAAGCAGCTGAACAATTAAGGTGACCTTTTTATTAATGAATTCTTTCACCAATGCTTTGAAGGACATCATCTCCTTTTAAAATGTTTAGAAGTGAATTGTTATATGGTGTAAACTATCAGTGCCATATTAGTTTAGATGTGTATTGGATGAGTTACAGCCCTTTTAATTTCACTTAGACCACATCCTGAAAAATACCCTTCACATCTTCCTACAATTGAACTTAGTACATTCGTCTAAAAGAACCTCTCATTATGTACTGGAAAGTGTTTCTTGTGGACAATAACAAACATTAAAAATTGCCAGATAATTTTTAAATAATGTAAACATCACTGAAGGAAATATTCAAAAATCAAAGCTTAAAACACAGTGTTCATCTCTCGTAAAACAAGCATTTAATAAAGTGCATGGTTTTCATTGTATTTACAATTTCAATTCATTGTGCTTTTATAAGTGCATTTAAATAGAATTTTTTCTGTAGTAAAAATTGCTATTGTGGTTAAAAAAAACAACCTTACATTGCAAATGTAACAGATATTTGGGTTGTGAGAAGTCATTAACTCAAAACTTATCTGGAGTAAGGAGTCTGGGGAGGAGGAGAGAAGGAAAGAAGGAGGTGGGGAACAAAAGCGAGCTGCAGTTAAAGGCAGAGTAATAAAACTTTTCTAAACATCTTACAAGTTACAAATTACTGGTAACTTTTTCTTAATTAACCATAATGCAGGCAACATCTACATACAACTGAAGATAAACAATGGAATTAAGGAATTTTCCAGATGGAAGACTGCTCTGTTACTTGCAAAGCAGTACATTTTATAGTATGTAGCAGCTGAAACTCTGGAGCAGATGATGAAATCCCAGGGGCTGATCATAGAAAAGGAAGATAAAGAATTGAGAGATCTGGACAATACCAATGGAGGACAAAGCAAGGAAAGACTTTATTGTCAGTTCTGTTGGTGGAATTAGCCAGGTAACACCCCTGGAAGTAAAAAGTGAATACCCTACAAGAAGGAAAAAACAAAATGGAGATCTGAAGGGAAGCATGCAGAAAGCAGGACCTCATTCTGGCAAGAAGATCTCCTTAGTGACCTTGATGACAGCTGCTACAGCTGAAAGCAAAAAGTGGAAATCTGGCTAAAATAGTTCAGATGAAAGGTCAGATAGGAGCCTTTTAAAATTATTGTTTTTACATTTAAAATTACATTTACGTTTTTCACATTTAAAGTTACTATTTTATTCAGACAGTTTTGTTTAACCAAGAAGATTCAGTGAATAGGGACTGAAGAATATATATCCACTTGACAAAACAGACAGTTTTCCACATTTTACCTGTGAAATGAAATTTATAGATGGATTTTTATCACTTCTCTGAAATATTTTTCTCAGGATTTTGCTCACTGCTCAGATCTATTTCTTTTCTTAGTTACATATTTCAGTTATACCTTCTTCTTCTTGTTATTTTTGCAAATATTCATACATTTGCTTTGCTTCTGTGTTGCTACTTTGCTCAATTATGTCCAAAACCGATCATTTATCCCAAACCAGCCTTTTATGTGGTATATTTACTTGTGGGATTGGAGATAGGAAAAGAAGAGCAACAAATACTCAAAGAAGATCATATGATCTCTTTTTATTTTCTTTAAACCAGATGCTTCTTTATTCCTCTGAAACAAACATGGTATGTGAAAAGAAACCTGGTTTTCAGAGCATTTAGATGGCTGTGTTAAAGGAATGGAAAACAGCATATCAGAAAGTCACCACACCTCCAAGCAGACTGAGCTTAGAACCCTCATTGCTCATTTTTGCCTTCAATTGCAGCAAGTATTTTGTGAAGCATTATAAATGGAACCAGCATAATTCTATGTACATCAACATGCTGTGGGGTTTTCTCTATTGATGTAAAATATGAGTCTTTTTTTCACTTGGCTGAGTTGTACAGTGACTTCTTTGAAGACACCACATTCAGCCTTGGAACTTTAATTTGATCAGCAGTAAGGAGATGGTAACATAATACACATCTCTTCCAGAATTACCACACTTAGGTGGATGTAAACAGGAATCTTCTTGTGTCTTTGTTGAAGACATAGATAATCCAACTTATTTTAAGGATTTAGCTCTTTTCACAGGCGGGTTTGATCCTGAGGTCTTGATCAAGTATCAAAACTTTAAATTCTTTTGTAAAACAGTATTTTCACTTCAGAACCAGAAAAAAAAACCAAAACAACAAATAGAAATCCTTGTGGAAGACACCTGGCAATCAACCTGAAAAATTAAGAAGTGCTTGAAACTGTGGTGTCATTAAGCAAATCTTCTTTGCAGTTGAAAGACTACACAGACTAACAGGCTGTTTCCCTCTTTAAATAGAACATAACCACAACCCAGGTAATAATTAATGGTTATTGGAAAGCCTGGGCTGCTAGTGAAGGCAATCTGTTGTGATGGCATTTTCCATCCAGTACAGCAGTTCCCTGGCTTAAAGACTCAGCAGATCAAGGCACAGCTATGGCTGTGATAGTGTGTTAGTCTGAGTATCAGAATGATCCCTTAAGCAGGATGGCTGTGAGCGGCTCAGAAAGAGAATTATCCTAGGATACATTTTACCTGGGACTGTCTTCAGGACTACTTTTGAGAGAACACCTCAGGCATTAGCAAAGGGTAGGATTCTGCATAGCAAGGGAAAACTGCTCAGATCAGCCCTTCTCTGTTAGTTCTGTGATCTGCTGTATTTCCTGTTTCCAGTATTGAGTTTTCCCTGCACATACCACTTTTAGAGAATTCCTGGTGAGAGTCACAGAACAGACATGGTACACTCAGAACTTTCTCACTCTTAAGCCATAATGAACATATTCAGGATGTTTTTCTGAGGAGATGCAGGATGTGTGAGTTGTGTTAGCTGCTGTAAGTAACATGAAAATTTGTCTGAGATAATTTAAATTAGGTTTTGTTCCACACATAGGCTTCTGCAAGAGCAGAATATTTCTGTGCCTCTGATAATACAAAAATATTTCAAGGAAGAATTAGAGACAGTTGTTAAATGCTGAGCAAAGGAGGACAATTATAATGTTTTTTATCTTTTCTTTCTACTCTATTAACTTTCCTTTTTTGCATATATTAATTTCAGCCAAAAGCTTTAATATATTGTCAAACCAGATGCTACATGGAGCACACAGTGCTCAAACTGGTTTTTTCACTCCTCCGTGTTTTCTACACATGCAAAATTTTGTTGTGAGGTAGGAACACTTCATTCATCCACTTCACTGGGCTTTCTCAAGCTAGACAGATGCAATGTTGTAGGATAAAAGATGTGCTTTAAAATTGATGTAAGGAGAGCTCCACTTTTTTTTTTTATGTGTAACAAAGTAAAAAGGTAAAGATTTGTTCATCACACACCACTAGAATAAAAAATTAAGATCACATACAATTAAAAAAATCTGCAAACCTAAGTTTTCTTTTAATGGCTTATGCTAAACTCAGAGATACTCAAATTTAACAAGCTCTTGCCATTTGGTTTCAAACTGGGCACAACCTAATTGCATAAGTTATAGTACTAAAATCTTAGGATACAACATAAATCTCTTCTTTGAAAAAAGGTATTGAATCTCTCCAGGCTGTCTGCTACAGAATATTTTTCTGCACAGTACTTCACAGATGCTTTAAGAAAGACAGTTATGCCTTTGAATACTATGTTTCTTCCTCCTGGATGTGAGTACCACAACACATAACGCTAGTCCATTTATATAGCAAAAAGAAAGGAGTTGCTGTAACTTTTATGTAAGTTCTTGGTATTATTAACTTTGTTTATGTATACAGGACTTAATATAGCAATAGGAAAAGTACAGATAAAATTTGTGTTTAAGCAAAACATGTTTCATAGGTGGTGGCCCTATGCTTAAATTATTTTAGACTCCGTTTGAAAAGTAGACAGAAGTTATGATTAAGTCTATGTGATTTCCATGTAATTTTGCTTGGTCTCACAGTTTTAAAAGGTTGTCATTAGCTTGATTCTCTCAAGGTGAAGTGAACTGTTCTCTCTGGTGTAGAAAATTTCCCTCTGAATGATGAAAGAACAGGCTCTTTGTGAGGAATAGGAACAGCAAAAAAAATATCAAGAGGAAATCCAGCTTTTTGGAAAGGTAAGAGAGGCAAACTGCAGTAAATAAACCTTTACAACTCTGCTTCATGGGTCCCATCCCAAGCGGCGACAGAATCAAAATTACCTTTAAATCACAATTTCCTTTGAACAGCAGATCAGAGCCCTTATTGAGACAGAAGCATTATCTTTGAAGCAATTTTGTCTCTCCCTGCTTCACTGCATATTTCCTGATGATAACTCTCTCTCAAAAGCTTCTCTCTAGAGACTGAAAGAAATACATCTTCAGCACTCTTGCCATACACAACTTGTTCTGACCTGAAGCGTTTCATTCTTGCAGGATTTGCAAGATGAGAGTTTTTTATTTGCAGATTAAATTCTTCCAACCATATCAAATTGAATTTGCTAGTCCTTTGATTTATAAAAAGGTAATCTTAAACATCTGATGTATGCAAACCAACTAAGTAATTGAGATTTGTTGGGTCTTAGGTTCTTCTTCAAATGTTCTTTTGCACAATGACTTCCTGTGCCAGACTTCCTGACTTCTCTTGCTCTTGATTTTGTTGCCTTCAATTTCCTACCAAGATGATTTGTTATACATTTACATACTTATACATTTCAGGAGATCAGCTTTTGACAAGGTGAAATCTTCCTGAGCAAAATTTCTGTAGGTAACTCACAAAATTTTTGGTCAATTAAGGTTGGGATAATATGGATTATTTGAAATAATTTTTAACTAAAGCAAATTGAATTGCCTTGTTTTTTCTTTTCCTTTTTTAAGTGTTTTGTGGTGGGGGAATATTTTTGGTTTTGACAAGACTGGCTTAATTTTTCAGCAAGTAGTATCAGATTTATCACTGCAATTTCTGCAGGAAAACCAAACAAAAAAAAGAGGTTCCCTTTTTTGTGAGGTTTTTTTTTTCCACAGAGACTTGAGCTGTTCCTACCTTCTATGTATACTAGATATAAAATGAGGTTTCCTAACAATCTAAAACCATATTCACAGCTAGAGTTTCTTCCTGGGCTGGCCTTCATACCATAGAATCACAGAATCACAAAATGCAAAACATTGGAAGGGACCAGAGTGGGTCATCTGGTCCAACTTCGCTGCTCAAGCAGGGTCATCCCAGAGCACTTGGCATAGGATTTGTCTGGATGTTTCTTGAAAATCTCCAGTGAGGGAGACTCCACATTTCTGAGCAGCCAGTTCCAGCGCTCATTCTTTCACACAGTAAAGTTCTTCCTCAGGTACAGGTGAAATTTCCAGTGAAACATTTGCTTGTCCTGTTGCTTGGCACCACTGAGGAGACCCTAGTTCCACCCTCTTTTCATGCCCCCTTCAGATGTCCCTTATGGACAATGCTGAGGTACTCTCAGTTTTCTCTCCTCGAAGATGAACAGACCCAGCTCCCTCAGCCTTTCCTAGTAGAAGAGATGCTTCAATCCCCTCATCATCTTTGTATCCTCCACTGGACCTGCTCCAGGAGCTCCCTGTCTCTCTTGTCCTGGGGAGCCCAGGACTGGACACAGCACTCCAGATGTGCCTCTCCAGGACACAGCACAGGGGCAGGATCACCTCTCTCACCTGCAGGCAATGCTCTTCCTAATGCACCCCAGATCCCATTGGTCTCTTGGTCCCCAGGACACTCTGCTGGCTCAGGGACAGCTTGTTGTCCACCAGGTCCCCCAGGTCCTTCTCCTCAGAGCTGCTCTCCAGCAGGTCACCCCTAGCCTGAGCTGGTTGTTCCTCCCCAGGTGCAGGACCCTGCACTGGCCTCTGCTGAGTTTCTGATGCTGCTTCTCCTCCCATCCCTCCAGCTGTCGAGGTCTCACTGAAGGGCAGCACAGCCCTCTGGGCACTGGCCACTCCTCTGAACTTTGTGTCATCAGGGAACTTGCTGAGGAGGCATCTGCCCCTGCATCCGACTCATTGCTGGATACAATAGACAGCACTGGGCACAGCATGGAGCCCTGGAGGACACCACCAGTGACAGACCTCCAACCAGGTACTCTGCCACTGGTTATGACACTGTGGGAGCTCTTATTCAGCCAGTTCTTATTACACATCACTGTCCACTCACCCAATCCAAACTTTCCAAGTTTGCCTATGAGGATATTTGGTGAGACAGTGTCAAAAGCCTTGCTAAAGTCAAGGTAGACAATATCCACTGCTCTCCCCTTGTCTACCCAGGTAGTTGTTTCATTGTAGAAGGCAATTAGATTGGTCAAGAATGATTTACATTGGTGAATCCATGCTGACTGCTTCTGATACCCTTCTTGCCATCCATGTGGATATTGACAGCCTCCAGAGTGAAACACTCCATCCTTTCTGAGAATTTAGGGGGGGCTGACTACCTGGTAGTCCACTTGGTCTTTCCTCTCCTTGTTGAAGATTGAAGTGATATTTGCTTAATTTCAGACTTCAGACAACCTTTCAAAAAGAATCATGAGCAGCATCTCAGCAATTCTGGGTGCATCCATTAAGGCCCATGGATTTTTAGGTGTCTAGTTTGCCTAGAGGTTCTCTCAAGGCAAACTCAACTCCCCCTGACAAACAGAAAGTGTCCCTTCCAGCATTACTTTACCCTGATCTCCTGAGTCAAGGATTCCTGAGTGCTGATCCTGTCACTGAAGACCAATCCAAAGTAGGTGTTCAGGAACTCTGCCTTCTGTGTCCTGTTAACAGGATCCCCTCTGCATTTAGTAATAGGCCCACATCAATATTATCATACTAACCACTATAAAAATATGTACATAATTAAAACTGACTTGCTTATGATAACTTGTCCAGATTAAAGCTAAGTAGGCAGTAGCATTTGTCTATAGAAACCATATGAGCCACTGCAGACACAGTAGAGGCTACTTTTGGTTTCACACCATAATTGTAGTCCGTAAATATTCCCGTATCTTGACAGTGGTTTTGCATTAGTCATCTCAGATATAGTAGGAATGCTGGTTATTTTGTGTTTTCACAGAGGTGGGACTCTCTGGTCTCCCATCATCATTCCTGCTTTTTGTAGACATATACTATTGTCCTCTGCATGCCAAGGCTGAAATGGGGAGGCCTCTCCACAGGTCCTTGCCTCCTAGGTGAGAGGAGGCTACACAAATGTAGCTATGGTTTTTCACTGAGGAATTAGCAAGTGAGTATATATTTAATGCATATAACAGAGTAAATCACAACAGAGAGGGGAGATGGGGCTTTCCAAAATGTTTCTCACAAACTACCAGAAGATGGTTAAATAGCCCAGTATCCTATCATCACTTCAGCAGTGGATCTCTTTTATTTAAAATACAATGGATTTTGATGGATGCTACTTTGATTCATTCACAAGCCCTTGCACAAGCCAAAAGCGAAAACAACTCCCCACCTGCAGCCCTTCATTATGATTTTTATCATTTGAAATATTAGTTCATTTTCTCACAAAAATCTAATTTAAATTATTTTAGACAGACTCCTGAGCCCAGAAGAATTGTTGTCATACAACATTTTCAATTAATTATTATCTCTACTGATCCTCTGCAGGCTTTGCCAGGAAAGGATTGTGATTAGCCTTTGTCTGTCAGACAGACAACACACACAACACGAACACAAACTGCTTTCCAAAGATCTGGATGTTATTTGGGCAGCAGAAAGGTTACAGTCATAGACAGGGAAACATAAAATAAGAAAACAGATGACAGGTCAAGCCAACCCTCCTGGATTTCACAGAGACTCACTCATAGCAGCCTGTGTTTACTATTCCTTCCAGGCTGTTACATTAGGAACTGAAACCTTAATCTTTGCAAGTGGAACAGTAATTTCCAGTCTTTCTAAGAAGCATCCATCCCTTTCAGCTCTCCAACTCCCGGTTCACATCAGTCTTGCTAAAGGTCAGTGCAATAGTTTGTCAAGTTTGTAACTTATATATGCAGTAAAGAACATTTAAAACCCATTGCTGACTATCAAAACACAGGCAATAGAAAGAAAACTCAAATATTTTTGAATGAAGAATAGCAAATTAATTGAAGAAATAATGTTCTGCCTCTAGACACTTACTAAATTATAACAGCTAAATTATAACAGAAACAATTTTAAAATAATTATCTACGACATTTACAGGATAATTTTTTTTCTGAGCACAAGAAATAGGAATATGTAAGCAATCATTCATAGATTCTTTACAAGCTTATCCTACAACGAATTTGCATCAAAGCCCGTATGACCAAAGCAAAACCAGAATGGAATAATATAAAAAATACAGATATTAGGAAACTACTGTCTATTTTAATCAAAATATCCAAATAATTGTGGGATTTAAAAAAATTAAGGTGACCACAGAGTCACAGAACAGAATATATGGTAAGGGATATCTGGAGGTCATCTATTTCATTCAGACAAGTTAGATGGGCCATGATCAGTCACATTCTGCATATTTCCAAGGATGAACAACCTCTGGGCCCCTCTTCATGCATTTTCCCATCCTCAAAGAGAAAAGCTTATGTGTGTTTATCAGAATTTTTCTTCTTGTAGGTTTTGTCTGGTTTTTTTGTCTCCTTTTACCACTACAGACCCTAAAGCAGAGTATCATTCCATCTTGTCTGTATTTGCCATTACATACCTGAAGACTGCAATGGAGTGTCCCCATTAGGCTCCTCTAATCCAGGCTGAACAAACCCAGCTCACTGGCAGCCTCCTCTCATACGCCTCTTCTGGGGGGCCATTGTGAGACTCACTTCCATTTTTTCAATGCCACTCTTCCCTGCACCATGGAGATACAACAGCCCAAGTGTCACTTCCTATTTTGGGTTTGAAGTTGACCCTTTAGGTGCATTCTCTCTTGTTCTGCAACGGGGCAAACAGCACTTAGTAATAAGGGAACTTCTAAGTTAAACAGTTCATATGTTCTCTATTCCCATGCATATTGGCTGTAAATTGTCAATGACTAGTGCTTATACTGCAACAATCACTTTAGTTCACAAAAGTTTCTCTCAGTATTTGTGTGTGACTAACTAAGATCGTAATTTCATGTGCTCAGTGCCATCTTTGTTTTTTTCTGAGGGAAATTTTTATAACAGCATTGCTTGTAATGTCAGTACAACTCATCATTAAAAAATTGCCATCTTTTGGGACATTTTGAGTTGATTCCTCTGTAAGAAGTGCTTTTGCAACCCACTGTTTTGCTGCAGAGAGTGTTATAGATATGAAAATTACATTCAGAACCAATCATACATACTCTGTCATACTGGTACTCTTAAATTACATTAGAACTGTGTACCTTTCTTTCCCAGATAATCTGGGACCAAACAGAAATAGGAAAGCAGGGAAAGCAATGAGTTGTTCTGGTTTTGTTATATTACTTCTGTGCCAAGCACAGATCTAAAAATAATTTTTAAAAAGCTGTTTTTCAGGATCCTCTTCTAGCTCCTTGGTTCTAGGTATCTCTAACCTGCAAGAGCTTTCAAAGTCCTGCACACAGCATTAGGATGGTGCAATCCTATTGCAACAAAAGGATTTCTAAATTAATTCCTTTTTGCAGAGGAGACTAGGACCTTGAAAGAAAGGGGTGGATGACAAGCATATTGGCCTACTGGGAGAAGAGAGAAAGAGCTGGGGAAAGCCACACAATTCTACTTCTGAAAAAATTTCTGGAAGTTCAAATCCCACCGAAATGTAACAAAACTCTTAATAATTCCAGGAGTACTTGAAAGTTTGCCTTTTAAGCTTCCAAAGCACAAATCTTCGGTGATACCCAAATACCAGTGTCTCACAAGTTTCAGTGAGAGATTGCTAGTCATTCAAGTGTTTTTAAGCAGAATAGTACATATGTCCTTGCTGAAAATTGGATAGAGACTGCTTTGAAGATGTACATAGGTCCCAACAACAAAGTTGTTGCAAGTGTGAAAAACAAAGCAGTGTGAAAACAAATAGTAGGAAAAACAAACTATTCTACTGAAAACAAGTACCTTAGCACCAGCTGCCACATAGAGAAAGAGATTATCTTTGAGAGAGAGATTGTCTTTGTTGTAATGCAGTCTTCTGTCCTAGCTGAGCTGTGTCAAGACATCTCTAGCTACAGCTCTGCAATGAATTTAGTTACCTCTTCTACAAGCAACAGAGCAAAGGAAAATACTTAAATTATTTACATTAGCAACTGAACAGCCAAAAATCCCCTAGCTGAGGGAAGGCGTGGAGTTTTTGATCAGTTACTGGATCTGTCTGGGGTGGAGTTGGTTTTCTTCACATCACCTCCTATGGTGCTAGATCCTACATATGTGACCCCGCACTCTGAGCAGCATTGATAACAGACCCTTTTTCTAGCTACTGCTAGAGTGCCTTGGAGTGCCAAGTCCTTCCCTGTTCCCCACTCTCTCCACTCCCGGCAAGTAGGCTGAGGGCAGGCAAGAGAGTGGTAGAGGACATAGACAGGACAGCTGATCCCAAGTCATCAAAGGATATCTCATAGTAATATATAACATCATGCTCAGCAATTAAATGTTTTCCAGTGTCACCCTTGTCCAGGGACTGGTTGAACACCAAGCAGCTGGTGGTGTGTGATTGCTCTTGTATCACTTGAATTTTGTTGTATTTCCTTTCCTTTCTCTTCTCCTCCTATTAAACTGTCTTTCTCTCAATCACAAGTTTTCTTATTTTGCCCTTCTGAGCCCCTCCCCTGTTCTGCTGTAGGTAGTGAGTGAGCAGCTCTGTGGGCCTCAGCTGCCTAGGGGGTTTAACCCATAACAAATTTTAACCCATAACAAACCAGATCATACTTTGTGTTCAAAAATGCAAACTTCCAAGAGGTTTGTCAGCATGGCTGCCACAGCTCATATCTTTTAAAGAGAAGTAAGTAACTTTGGAAGATCCTGACTTTTTCTAGTTATGTAGTCATTACATTGAAGCCTTTTAATTAATTTTTTTTCCTCTTTCAATTCAGAGAGGGGCAGAAAGCATCAAAAGGACAGAAATAAACACTCATGATAATTTCTGTGTGATTGTTGAATCATGGAATCACTAAAGTTGGAAAAGACTTCTAGCATCATGGAGCCCAGCCACTAACTTAACACTGCAAGGTCTGTCACCAAAACATGTCCCTAAGCACCCCATCTACTTTCCAGGGATGGCAATTCCACCGCTTCCCGGGGGAAATCTGTTCAAATGTTTGACCACCCTTTCCATCTAATCTAAACCTCCCCTCCTGAAACCTGAAGCCACTTCCTCTTGTCCTGTCTCTTGTTACCTGGGAGAAGAGATCAACACCCACCTGGCTGCACGCTCCTTTCAGGGAGCTGGAGAGTGTGATAAGATCATCCCTGAGCCTCCTTTTCTCCAGGCTAAACATCCCAAGCTCCCTGAAACACTCCTTACAGGACTTGTACTCCACACCCTTCATCAACTTTTTTGCTTTTCCTTGGACATGCAACAGCAGATTGGAAGAGAATTTTTAAAATTTCATAGCAGGTAATGCTCATATGAAGTAAAACCTTGATTTTTGAAAGTTTTGCAGTCCAGATAGGTCCTTTTAGGAAAGAACTAGTGTCAATTTCAACTGAGGCATCTTTAGCCCAGGAATAGTCACTCATTTATTCCTAGAAGCCTCCTTTTTTGGAGATGGGTGATTAAACAGAACTAGACAAGGGAGGCAAGACCCATCAGCTAAAATTAAGTATTGGAGTCTCTATTACCCCATCTCAGTTTGATAGGTCTTAGAGAGGAGGATGTGCAACAGAGAAAAATCTAAAAACCCATCCATCCGGTCATTCAAGAGGGAGAATTTTATCAGATACTTGCTAAGAGGGAGAATTGAGTCCTGAAGCAATTTTTTTTTTACTCTGTGGTGCTGAAATAATGGGTTAGCCTAAGGAGTTACCTTAATAATTTTTCTATTATATAGCCTGTGTTCAACAAACTTTTCCTTACCTTACATGATTTGCTCTGATAGAGCTTGAAGTCTTACTTTTTCCTTATTGGATCATAATTAGAGAAATATGTTAAAATGCCTGTGAACTTTCACTCCACAGCAGCTTTAGAAGAAAACAATATGAGCACTTCTAAAAGAGGATTATTTCACAATTTATGCAAAGAAATATAAGAGTGCTGTCTGGCTTCTTTCAAATAGTGCCCTCCTCTAAAGTGCAAAGCTTATTGCCCACCACTATTAGATATATCAACTATTTAAGTAAATGCTGTCACTTTTTTTTTTAATGCTTCCAGTGACTTAAAATTTCAGTGCAAAACTGGCCATTAGAGTTAATCTTTATTCTGAAAGAACTCATTCATTCTCAAGGAGAGAGTTTTCAGTTCACAAAATTCACTAGTTTGTTTTTTTCCATATCTTATTGTTCTTTGCAATACTGCTCTCTTCATTTAAGTGCAACAATAAAAGTAGTGCATATTTTTCCTAAATTACTTCAGTTACCTTGTGGAGACACTACTGAGTTCTACGGATATTGCTATGGTTTGGAATCACCAGGGCACACGTTCACATCAAAGCCATCAAACTAAGTGTCCAACTGTCACATGTTCCTGTTCCTCAGTCTCTTGCAGACGTGCTGACCAGAAGAAGGAGACAAACTGACTCCACAAACAATAGAATTTTCTCCTGTCAGTAAGCCAGGTTTCAAACATACAAGAGGAAAATCAGAACAACCAGCCAAAAGAAATGCAAAGTAGTCCCAAATTCTGTATGTCTTGCCACAAGCATATTTCCTAATTCTGTTAGGAATATAGTTCAGTTAGGCCAGCCTGCACCCTCAGTCTCTCTGCCACGGAGATCTATTGTCCAAATAGCATACTCACAGGTGCCCCTTGCAGATAACTCTTGATCCCAGACCCATAACTCCTTCTGAACAAAAGCAGATCTCACAGAGCACTCGGCTTGTCCTTCATCAAAAGGCCTTGCTGTGAGCCCAAGGATATAAACTGTGCAATTAAACAGAACTCACCTGTTTCTTATCTAGATAATCAACTAAAACTTCTCCGTTACAATACTTTTTTGCATCTTATTGGACTTGGACTGCTTTCTAAGTATGATTGTTCAATTCAACTGCATACAGGTACTCAGGTAAAGATGTTTAAAGATGTGATTGAGTTCCAAGCCAAAACAAAGTCCTCAGAACTGTGTTTTCTGCAGAGGTGAGTGCAGTTTTATTTTCTAAGGTAGGTTGCCATAAACCCCATAAACTTCAAAACCTCCATATATTTACTGGTTCATTTTCTAAGGCCAAACGGTTCAAGCTTCCAACTTGCTGGCATATTTATTAAATAAACCAAACCAAACCAGCCCAGACCAAACCAAACCAGAAACTAAACTAAACTAAACTAAACTAAACTAAACTAAACTAAACTGAGATAAAATAATACAATAATGAAATAAATTATAAAACATTTCAACAAGCTCCCTTAAGCAAGGCATAAGTGAATACTGTCCTGTCCCACTGACCCCAGCTTGAACTTTTCCACCTCTGTCTCCACAACCAGAAGAGTTAAATCATTTCTTCAGGGGCAGTGAGACTCATAAGCAGACCAGTAGCAGATCCTTTTAATTTCCAGTTGCCTTTCCAACATTAGGCTTCAGCAAATCCTGAAAGAAACATGTCCACAAAACAGAAGCAATCTATTTGGCTGTTAGTAATATCAACTGAGAGATTACCAGAGAGGGAGTTTCCACAGTTGTGCTTAATTTACCAAGACAGTTATCCCTTTACTGAGTCCACAATATATTTATCTTAGTTATGTTTTGCCTCATGTGAAGCAGCAGTGTTCCTTAAGTTTTTTTCTGTTTTCTAGAACAGCCACATGCAGTAAGCCTGATGGACACTCCCAGCAGAAACAGTTCCAACAGGATTATTTCTTTTCTGTTTTGTTTTTAATCATACACAAAATATGTTAAGGAACTAACTAAAGCAAAAACACATTAACAGTTCTCGCACAAAGGCTTCTATTTCTGAATTCATTCATCCCATTTTGCAAGTATTGTGTTTTACAAGCCTAACTACTACACATGTAGTTACATACAGTGGGAAGGAGAAAATGTAAGAGGTGTAACTCTTCATTCAGAGGAACCTGAAAGCTATTTCACTAGCAGGGAGATTATGCATGCACAGTTTTTTTCGCTCTTAGGTACTGTTCTTCTCAGGGTGAGAGGAGCAAAAAGAGAAGTCAGTGCATTTTATTTAACATCCTTTCTTTTTCAGCCACATATCATTTTCTGATGCATTTTATTCTCTTAAGCTTTGTAGATCCCATTTTTTCATTGCACATCCAAAAGATTGGCAAAACTCAACTTCACAAGGCTTTCAACTCTCTCTCTTGTAACATCCTTGTAGGCAAACTCAGAAGTGGGACCTGGACGAGCAAATAGTTAGGTGGATTTGGAGCTGACTAGACAGCAAGGTTCCAGAGGGTATGTCAGTGGCACAGGATGTAGGTGGATGCCTCTCACTGATGGAATCCCCCAAGGTTCCATACTAGGCCCAGTGTTCTTTTACTTACTCATCAGTAACTTGGACGAAGGGGCAGATGCCTCCTCAGCAAAGCTGGGAACAGTGGCCAATAAGCCAGAGGCCTCAGAGGAACATCGACAGGCTGGAGAGGTGGGCAGAGATGGGTGCAACTCACCAATATCTGCAAGTATTTCAGCAGAGGGTGCCAAAAGCATGGAGATAGGCACTTTTTAGTAGTGCCCAGGAACAGGACAAGAGGCAGCGGGCACAAACTGAGGCACAGGAAATTCCACCTGAACATGAGGAAGAACTTCTTTACTGTGTGGGCGAGTGGGCACCAGAATGGATAGTCTCCCTGGACATATTCAAGTACCACCTGGTTGCAATCCTGTGCAGACTACTCTAGGATGACCCTGCTTGAACAGGAGAGCTACACCAGTGTGGCCTCTTGTAACATTACCTGTTTTGTGACTCTATGGAAATGGAAATTTGCTGGGCACCAAATATGAGATAATTTGAGAGATAATAGACTACATTACACAAATCACTGTAATAAATGCTATTCACTGAATGAACTGTAGCAGCATGTGAGCTGTCTCTTAATAGCATACTTAGTATAACAGGCAAGAGGCAGGTGATCTAAGAGAACTTTGAAACTGCTCCTAGTTCATTCTGTCCACAGGCACAGCTGCAACCCCCTGTTTGGTATTAAGCTGTTTAGCAACAAAATGGAAACTGTCTTTTCCAGCTGGTGTAATATAGCCAAATCCCAAAGCATGCACTTTGCATTCAAAAACGCCACTATATCAAGGCAAGAGAGATTGTCTGTGTAAGAGGGCCTCTGCATCACCCCACTGCATGATTTGTTGGTTTTTTTCCTGAAAGATACAGTCTTCCTTTCTCATATAGACCCATACCCTGTATGCATACTACATCCTGGGGAAAAAAAATAGTTCTTTATATTTTCCTTATATCTTTCCAGCCCATTGGTCAATTTAAAGAGGCATTAAACTCATATACAGTATGATGCCATACTCATATACAAAAATGCCTTACTGAATATCGAGAAAGTCCTGTGTAATATCCTACTTCTGCAAACGCAAAATTGGCTGTCTGGCTGACTGAGATACGTCAATGAAAACTGGCTATAAAGTTTCAGGTTAGTCTCAGATTCATGACACTTTACTGCAGTGGGAAACAAAGACACCCATGCCCTTTAAATTCTACTTTCACAAAACAATACACTGTGTATAGAGGAATACCTCTTGGAGAAAAAATAGGGAAATAAGCGGCATATATATATATGGACATTCATGTTACAGTCTGTGGCATTAGAAGATCAGACATAATCAGAAGAGTAGAAGATAAGTATGTGTATACATCAAAGTCAAACAAGTGAGTGCAGTACCAAGTTTTCAATTCTGTGTCTTTTCAACATAAAGGACTGAAAGGGATTTGTATCACAACCTCTCTCAGTTCAGCCTAGAAAGTATTGCTTAGACAAGAACTCAGGAAAAAGGAAAAGACAGATGTGTCGGCCAGTCTTTTGCCACTGTGACAGAATGAGTGATGAGTTTCACTTGTAAGAGAGAAGTAGGAGTACATTTATTGATATAAAACAGTGATTTAACAAAGTGCAACAGTAACTGCAACAGTGATTTAACATTTGATGGCAAGGTACACTTGAACATTTGCTTTGTAGAGGACAGGGTCAGGCAAAACTGTCAGTGAGACCTTCCAAATGAGTCATGGGATTCAGAAAGGACCCCCTTGCATTCTTAATACCTGCTTCAGTCTATGTGAGGGTATATCCAGACTTAGTCCTAGATATGGTTGATGTTTTGTGTCTAAAGGATTTTATATATAATGCTTTATATCACTTAGCTAAAATCTCAAAATGCAACATGCTATTAATTGCTTACCAACAATCTCCTGCAGCAAGGAATGCCTCAGCTACCAGGAGTAACCCTGAGAGGCGCCTCTGCTCAAGGAGCATGCTCTGGATTTGCTCCAACTAGCCAGTGTGCAGTCTGGACAAAACTCCAGAGCTGGATGCAGCATTCCAGGAGGGGTCTGGCAAGTCCAGCTTAAGCCAGATGCAGCTATCACAGTCACTACCTATTGCTCGTGCAGAGGTGGGGGAGAAGCACACCTCACCTGTCTGTACATTCCCTCAGTGGTTTCAGGGTGCTGTGGTGCAGGGACAAGGGAAAAGATGGTTCCTGTGATTCAGGTACTCCTGCTGGCAGCTATTGATATATAATATAATTTGCAACCACTCAGCACTGGTTTAATAGAGAAAATGGTCAAAATGGACCGAAATAGGGCCAAACATCAGAACTTGTATGAGGTTTAAGCATAAATGTCCTACATGCAGTTTCTTCCTTTCATCCACTCCTTATTTAAGTATATTGCTAAATGGCAAATGTAAGGGTCAAAACCTTGTGGTATTAACCCATACAAACATTTCCCTGCAGTCTTCATTTCAAAGAGAATATACTGATGGAGCTGTCTTATCACTAATAAGTCTTTCTTGGTTGAAGACAAAGGGCAGGGAAATCATAGAGTATGAGTAGAAAATGCTGCATCAGCACCAACTGGAAAACTCCCAAGGGCTTTCCCAAAATTACCAATTTACCAAAATAGAAGTTTCTCTTACAAGCGCAGTCATAGAACTAGAACATACATCTGTTCAAAATGTAAAGCCACCCAACCTGCACAAAATATCTCCAGACAGCCTCATCATTGCAGCAGTCTCATGAAACATACATTTCAGCTGTCATATAAATGATTATTTGAACACAGTGGAACATTTCTGCTGAGAAACTATTAGTTTACAGAGGAAATACCATGAGATTTCCTTGCTTCATTGCTCACTCAGAGAAAGGTGTCTTTCAGTTTCATTTCAGGCCACCTCCTTACAGCCAAGTGCTGATACAAAAACTTATTATGGTATAAATTTTCTTTCAGCATAAAGTCTAAGAATGTCTTTTGTGATGATTCATGCTGATAAAAAAAAAAGAAAAAAAAAAGATGTGATAAACCCCAAATCAGTAACAAAACAAGAATCCTACCCACCCTCAAGCCAAACAAACCAACAAAAAGATGGAGAAAAGCCTGTCCATGATAGTCAGCTGAGATTTTTTGTAGCTGTCAGTCTTGTTCATATATGAATTAGGCAAAACCATCTAAAACCTAAAAATTAGTAATCAGATTACAATCATTATCCCTAAGTACATTCTAAACATAAATCAAACTCCTGGCTGAGAGAAATTTCAGTTTTCTGAGCTGTGAAGTCTAAAGTCTAAAGCGAATAAATGTTAGGCACTACAGTTATGACTAATTTCGATTTTATTTTGTGAAATCTGGAGCTAAAATGCCTCTTATTAATATCTGCTAAGATTGTTTTATCACATTCACTTCCTGTGGACAAATGTATTTCTAAGTTGCAAAATAAGACAAAGCAGAAAATTTTACATCCACAGGATAATGGCCAATGGCTTAAAGTCCTGATAGACATCAAGTGGTGAAAAGAGGTGTCCATATTTCTTCCTCAATGACATAGATGAAGGGATCAAGTGCATCCTCAACAAATTTGCACATGATACTGAGCTGAGTGGTGCAGTTGACACACCTGAAGGGTGAGATGTCATCCAGAGGGACCTGGACAAGCTCAAGAACTGAGCCCATGGGAATCTCATGAGGTTTAACGAGACCAAATGCAACTGGGCTATGGAGACCCCCCTGGTACCAGCCCAGGCTGGGGATGAACAGATCAGAGCAGCCCTGTGAGAAGGACTTGAGGGTGCTGGTGGGTGAGAGGCTGGACGTGACCCAGCCATGGGCACTCCCAGCCCAGAAACCAAACGTGTCCTGGGCTGCATCCAAAGCAGCGTGGGCAGCAGGGGAGGGAGGGGATTCTGCCCCTCTGCTCTGCTCTGCTCTGTGAGACCCCAGCTGGAGCCCTGCACCCAGCCCTGGGGTCCCAGGACAGGAAGGACACAGAACTGCTGGAGTCCAGAAGAAGCAAGAAAGATGATTAGAGGAAGGAAGCACCTCCTCTATGACAAAATGCTGAGGGAATTGGGGTTGTTCATCCTGGGAAAAAAAAGGCTTTAGAGTGACTTAAATGCAGCCTTCTTTCTGAAAGAAGCCTACAAAAAGACTGGGAGATACATTTTAAAGAGTATGTAGTGACAAGGTAAGGAGGAATTGCTTCAAACTCTCAGAGCAAGTTGGTTTACAGCAGATTATTAGGAAGAAATTCATTACTGTGAGGGTGGAGAGCTACTGGAACAAGTTGCCTAGAGAAGTTGTGGGTGCCCCATTCCTGGAAGTGTTGAAAGCCAGGCTGGATGGGACTGTGAAACACTTGGTCTTGTGGAAGGTGTCCCTGCCCAAGGCAGGGATGTTGGAGCTAAAACATTTCAAGGTGCCTTCCAATGCAAATCATTCTAGGATTCTATGAATAATTGTGTCATTTGGAAAGATGAGCAGTTGAACTAAGTACCAATAATCATAATTATGCATTCTGAAAACTTAATGGTGTAATTTTACTTTAAAATAGTTTGCAGTGGAAAACAATAAATAGATAGCTAAATAAAACTAAACAATTGTTGTCTAGTAAATGCTAAAATACAGTAATTTATGTTAATATTTGGTGTTTTTTCCCTCTATTTCTGAATAGCCTGCATGTTGTTCTCCTGAGATATGTAAATTGTTGTTTCCATCTGGTTTATTGCCATAAGGCATTGTTTGAGAATTTAGTTTATTAAGGTAAGGATTAATAAAAATACAGCAGTTTACCAGAAATATTATTTGAAATGTGTAGGAAGATACTGCTTTTTAAAAGAAAAAAAAAAAAAAAGAAACAAGTAGGGGGGCTTATTGGTAAATATTGCCAGCCTTTTAAGAAATTGTTTGAAGCACTCAACACAAACTCTCCCTGATTTCTGGTCAGACAACGGGTTATGGAAATATTATCTCAGTGGTACGTCAGATGCTGAATTTCTTACTTTGTCAAAGAACTAACTGTTTCCACTCGGATTTAGTCAAGAACAGTCTAGGCGTGCCCACATCCTCAGCTGATCCAATTTATGTGAGCACATTTTTAAAAGAAAATCCTAGGAACCAGGAGAAGCTGTGACAACCCATGATTGCAAATAGAAACTGCACTTTGGAAGGTTCATCACACTGCTGTGCACCCCAGCACCCTGTATCTGGGCTGTAGCAGCCAAGCCCAGGATCCATCCTACAGGGGCTGCAGCCAGAATTAATGGCTTTTCAATTGCATCATCCCTTCCTCATCTAGTTAGCCAATTTTAGATCCTGTTGGTTAGACGGAATGGATGAAAAGCTAATTAATGAAAACAGCCTGGCAACTGGCTTCTGAGAATTTGCTATTCAATAAGCTTGACTTCTTTTATTTTCTTTTGTTTTTCCCCCTTGTAACTAGAAAGAATAGCAATAGCAACATTTTTGCTTTTTTTTCCAAAATGCTGTTTTGTATTTCAAAAAGCACACTTGTAAAAATGTAGTATTGGAGTGCATTGTCACTTGAAGACTAGAACTCTGAAACAGATTAATTTTGTCGTCCATGTGCTCCTCCCAGAAGTCTTTTCTAGAGCTTCACTCTGCTGAAAACCTCACTTCAGCGCAGGAAAAAGGAAATCTTCACAATATTTTCACAGGCACTTCAAAATAACCTTTCACCTGAGAAATCCCTTGGAAAGTGATTTCAGTGAGATCAATCTAGAACAGGGATATAAATTGAGGTCTCTGGCTCAGGTTTTTGAGCATGAGAAGGTCCGATAGTCTGATCTAATTTCACTCAATATTGAGAAGAAAAAAGAAAATACAAAGGGAGGGACCAGCAGCATGGAGAATTCAGGATCTTGCCTCAAAAGAGGATGCAGGAATTCAAACTGAGCCTGCATTATCCCAGATATATCTATCCTTCTCAGCACAGCCATTACGAGTTGAGGTCTTGGAGCATACTTTCTCTAGGATGGAAGGGAAAAAGGCATGTTTTTGCAGACTGTGGCTAACAAGAATAACTCTGTATCTAGCTTTAAGAGGATAGGATCTCCCAAGGCCTTTCATCTCTTCTGTGACTCATTTTTGGCCATGAATAAAGTATTTCAACCTTTCTGTCTCTTTTCCTCCAGCTGTAAAATGATATAAATCCCTCCTGGCTTCTGATGCCTGCAGAGAGAATTAGGTTCACCCATTCCAGCATACAGATCTACCCAGGTTAACCAAACCAAGCTTCAGTTTTCTTTTTATAGCAGCAGTATTGAACATAGCCACAGAAGAACTGCTTTCAGAAGTTGCATTTGTATTACAAGCAGGAATGTGAGAGAAGGAAAAGAACAGAGAAAACATTTTGTGAATCTCAGTTTGAGCCCTGAAAGTAGCTTCTGCTGATACAAATCATATGTTGAGATTTTTAATGTGACTGGCACTGCCTGCTAAGAAGGGGCAAACTGAGAACTGGCAAGCCTTCCTCCCCTCTTGCCAAATGGACACTCTTCCATTGAAGCAATATTTCTCAGTACTGACCATGAGTCACTTTTCAGCTCTGTTAGCAGTGCCAATGGTGCAAATAATAGATTACTAATATATGCTGTATCACACACAATATAAGTAGAGACACAGTTCAGACAACTCTATGCTCTTACAAAAATTCTAAGAAAAACCTAGAACCCATTTAGCATAGCTAAACTACATATAAATTACTGGTTTACATGATTATTCTTTTAAGTTTGTCCTTTGTGGTAGACTTGATACCACGCAAAAGAAAAAAAAAGAAAAAAAAATTGTTCCCATATAAACTAAAAGCAACTTCACCTCTGGGAATTCTCAGAAACCCTGCAGAAGGATTTTTCAGATAATCAGACAACAATTAACAAGTTCTTAGAGCAAACCATGATAGCTTTCTACCTCTCCTTCTTTTTCACAGATATAGTGATCTTTCTGGAGAGCAGACTTATTTAATATTTCATGGAATAAAATAACATATTTTGCAGCAGGCTGTCACCTCAGAAGATAAGGGAATTAACTCTGTTCTCACTTTATATCAGTCTTTTTATTTTCTTCCCCACAGTAATAGTGCTACCATTGAACCTTTTCATCATACCTCCTTGCTCCCATCAGACTGCCTCTTTAGTGATGAATATTTCATGTTTTTTTCTAGGGGCAGAAGGGAATGCATTTCAAAACCAGAGAGCAAACTAAGACACAGGAAATTTATCAGCTCCATTTCACATAGGATGTGACTAATGACAATCCATTCTTTTTAACTGTTTGCAAGTGTTGTCTTCCTCAAGACTTGCAGCACATCACATATCACATCCTCAATCAGTTATCATCACCCCCACAAATACATACAGATATACATATTTCACTTTTCAAGGGGGAGGCTGTTTATTATTGCTTTGAAACACACCCCATTCATACGTGCTTTACCATAAACATGTGGCTCCTGAACAGAAGCCTTTGGATCTTCAGTAGTACTCTGAACAACTCACCACCATTCTCCCGTACACCACTTGCATGCGCATCCCTGTTTCTGATTATAAACATACAGCTCCAATTCCACAAAACAGCAGGACCTTCCTGTCTATTCTGAATAGAAATGTAAGTGAATTTAGATTCTTCATCCTAATTCTTCATCATCTGTCTTTCAGAGCAGCACTGCATGTAATATCGATATTCCTCAACATGATCAGATTGCTGAAGCAACATAATGCCTACTCGGTTTCTTGGGACATGCTCTATCAGTTACAGCATCTTAAGTCAAAGCCACCACACAACATCTATATCCATTGTTCTGCAAGAGAGGTCTTCCTTGCACAGAAGTTTTCATTTTACTTTCCTGAGTCAGATGTTCACATATTAGTCTGCCCACTTAGGAAGAATCAATACTATATTTTTTCGTGCTGACCTAGTTACAGAATCACAAAATCTAAGCTGATTGTCTGATGTCAGGAGTCTGAAGGAAAACAGAATCTCTTAACTCCTGCATCAGCATCTTCCACAACTGAATGGATGACTAGGTTTACATAATCTGCTGCAGCTAAGAAATGCAGTTCACTGAAAAGTTCCACCTTTAATTCAATACACAATTTTGCTGCCAAAGCAGCAGACTTTAAAAGTTTACAAAGTGACAGTGTTTGAGAATATGGATTGGTAAGAACACTCTTATCCTGCTATTTTTCATACTAAGTGGTGCACTGGGCAAGCACAATCAACCTGCAACTACCAGTTGAAGTGCAGTCATGAATGTTCCAGCCTTGCTACTGCAGCAAGAATGGTGTGTGATACCTTGCATTGAAGTCTAGCCCTTGAATCTTGGGGCAAATGTGCATTGTAATGCTGAAAATCTTGACAACTGTGATGGATGTGAATTTTGCAGTAAAAAAAAAAAAAAAGTGTAAAGTGTGAAAAAGTATTTCTCAATGAAAAATATAAATTCATGGCAAGCATAGAAACTCTGTGATAAATACAAAAAGAACTGTCAGAAATCTCCAGCTTCTATTGACACCCATTCTCCCTAGTTCTCCCTAATTGTTTTCAAGTATTTCATAAGTGACTTGATTACTTATCTTTTAATAATTCTGTTAACTTCATTACAGCACAATAAAATTATCAAGTAGGTTAAACCTAAGGTAATACCCTAAAATTCAGTATATGCATTTTTCATAGAATCAGAGATTTCTAACTACATTTCATTGCCCATTGTTGAAGAAAAACAACTACTGATCTTATTTTGAGGTGCAAAAAGCTCACACTTTTTCTGTGCACATACAATGATCATTAATACTTGAACTTCATACTGACAGAAATTGATAGTTAGCTCCATATTTTTGTTACAAATTACTATTTTAAGCTAGAGATTCCACAGCAATGAAAGAAAATACCATAAAGCAAACCAGCTGGACAACAAACAGTCAGTCTTATATATCCCAAGTGGAGCTTTGAGGAAAACCAGAAAAAGAAGCCACTTTGAAAAATTCTGTAACTATTTCCCAGTTCAGTTACAATAAGCTTAAAATGCCATTAAACACAGGAATAAAATGAACTGAAATAGCTCTGAGTTGTGCCTAACTCTACAGGAAGCAGTTAGCAATCAGACCCAGCTGAAGTATTTGTACTCCTATTATGTGCAGCACAACCATTCTTTCACTGAAATCTGCTTCCAGTCCACAACACACCTGGGCTTCTCGGGAAGAGGATTTTCCAGTTACTCTGACAGATGAGAAAATTCAGAGTTTCTCCAGAAGGACATCCTAAGAGAAGATTGAAGCTCTGTGCCTTGCAATCATTTCTTTATTAATTATAGGTGATGCCAACATGATTCTCTTATTTATACACATTTATGTAAACTTACTACCTTTGTTTTTTAAGCAGCTGTTCCTAAAGAAAAGGTGTAAGGTAAATGGAACAAGTGGATTTGATTAATACAGTTTCCTATAAAATTCTTAAACATTAAGGGTTTTAAACCTAGAAAGCTTTTTAAATTTCAAAGATTGTCTCTGAGCCTACCTAAACCACCAAAAATGTAGGAAAAATATTTTTGATAAAATGTTTGCCCTAACAGCCCATTTTTGTCCCCCCTAATAACTTATTATTAGATAATTAACTAAAAAAAAAAGGGTCAGACTTGTTCCATGTATAGAAGTTTGCTCTTTATCTTAGTTCAGAGCTACCTGAGAGCCATCCATTGCTATTCAAAGTACAGTCATCAAGGTAACAGTTCCAGAAAGCAAAACTTGTTTGCTTTGGTTTTTTTATCGGCAGAAAACAGTCCTGCAGTTCTCGTGTTTGCAACTATGGATGCACGTGAAGTACTTTTTATCTTTCAGGTACTCTCCACTATTCCAGTCTCCTTGCATACGTAAAATTAATGTGCTCGGTATATGAAAGAGAACATATGAAAATACAATTTCCATTTAGTACAATTTTATATATCTCCATGTTGAAAATCCAGCAGCTGAGCAGTGAGCTATCAGCCAAAACCAGAAAAGCTCAAAAAAGTACAAAGGGAAAATCAGAAGACTCACATCCCTCTCATGTCATCTTTGTTTTGCAACAATGCAATTAAAGGCATTCAATACCAACTTTGCTATCAGATTTAGTTCTCTTCCTCTTTCCTGGATTTTAAAAATATTAAGAAATCCTAAATAATAGTATTCAGAAATGCTTTCCCCTCTAAAACAAGATCATCATAGTCAGAGTGTTGATTGAGGTGCTACATGGTGGTTAAGACACTGTGTGTCCCTGATAAGCAGAGATAGTGAGCAGGAGACAGGCTGGTGTCTGCGTAATCTTAGCCTCTTTCAGACCAGTTTCTGCAAGTTACAATTGCTTTCTTTCAGCAAATAAATGATCAGAAAGACTATCAGAAAATTAACTATGGTTTAGCAAAAACACCAGGAAAATAGGTATTTGCTGAAGAAAGTAACTTCTCTCCAACAGAATCACAAAACACTATAGCAAAAGCCCAAAATGACAGATGAATATCCATTTAAACTGGAAAATAAACCTATATGAAGAAAAACCCTTACTGGCAGACAAGCAGAAACAAATAGCAACATTTATGTATGCATTGTGCAGAACAACAGATTTTGAATAAAAGGTATATAAATGCTCATAATGCGGCATTTCAAATGTGGCTTGTCAAGTGTGGCTGCTATGTTACTGTCCATGAAAGCACCTTACTGAGTATAAACAAGGTTTGCACATGTCCACCACTTACTGTTGCAAGTGGTGGTTTTATACCCCTTGAGAAGGCAGGTTTACAAATTTGGCAAGTGAGACAGTATATTACCAGTATATGACAGATGTAACTATCCCTACAGTTTTGTTAACATAACAGAATCCATGCCCTGTTACTTCACTGAAACAAAGCAGTCCACATGCTTCTCTGGGCACTCCTGAATTGTGAACAACAGCAAGATTCAGGCATCTGCATCACCAGCCAATGCTGGCAAACAGGATAAGGTGAAAGGGCAACCTCATCACAAGTGACATGTAACACTAGTACTGAGAGGGCACATATATTTTGAGGTTTATGGATCTTGGTACAAATAACTACAACCATTACTTAAGATTTTGAGCTTACAAATCTTTAATTCATGCAACCTGGCAGGGGCTGTCCAAAAAAATCTATCCATCCAACTTTTCTTTCTCAGCTTACACAGGCTATGATTAGGCAGATTCCAGCTTAAGCAGTTGGGGAAAGAAATGTGATTGTGTAGTATCCTTCAAGACCTAAAAACCATGGGGCAGACTTCTTGTTTTTCCTTGAGTTTAATCATTTCTTAGCCTAGGCTGTGTCATTGATTGACAAGTACAATTAATAAGGTAATATTGAATATAAAACCAGTGCTTTACAAGCTTATACCTAAGAACTGCATCTAAGTCTCAGATTATTCTGGATGGTCAGTGCAGGACTCTGGAGAAAGAGACTCTTCTCCATGCATCAATATATTAAAATATATTTTCAATACATCCATATATTAATATTAAATCAGCACAATTTCACAAAGATGTTTTCACCTTAGGCAAATTGCATTCGTTACTGCTAGTGACTCAGGTGTCCTACAAATATAGAGTTTATTTTGCTAGCACATTGATAGTTCGAGTAAAAAGTCTCTGCATAGCATGTTCTGTACATTCTCCCTCAGTTAGATATCCATATGAATGCTGGATACTACACATGGTTCAGATATCAACTGCATAAACGTTCCTGCCACAAACAGAAGCAGAGAGGGTTGGAGATAGCATTTACTCAGGCAGAAAAAATGCTGCAGGGAAAAATTTTTCATGGGAATCCAATCTTCACTCTCAAATTCGAGCTGTGGCAATAAAATTTATTCAGTTAGAGATTCTTCATACTGGAGAGCCTTCCTCAACAATCATAACTTGCCTAGAGGAAGATCTGGGCATCCATAATACTCCATATTTACTGCACCAAACCTCTCCTGTGACAGATAACTTTTGACTTCTGTTCCAGACAGACACACATTTCAAACATGAAATGGGGAAGAATGCCAAAACAGCAAAGTGGCCCATACTAAAATACCCTTGAAGACAGTGGCAAGCCTGTGAAAATATTGCCACAGCAGAGCTTTTCTGTATAAAAAGTACATCTATTTCTTTTTAGGATAAATTCCAAGGTATGCCAAGACCTTTTATAGAACACCACGGTCTAGTGATCTCAGGTTTCCTCCACAGGTTAAGTCTGTTAGTCATTTTAACTCATTGAAAGCTAAGCAACCATAAAATTACTTCAGTGGATAAACTGTTCAAGAGCTGTGGTTATTGCTCCATTGACAGCTTTCCAACAGATCCACTGCTCTTGAGCTAAGCAGTGTTCTCTCCAGGCCAGTACCTGGTGTCTCAGTGTTTTTGAAAGCAGAAGCTTTTTCATTGGCAGCTTGATCCTGCTCCATCACAGTAACACATCCTGTTGCTCCTGGTGGGTATTTGCATAATTTTTTAAAGTTCTTACTGAGCTGCAAGTACGTTTCTCCTCCAACTGCAGCTATGTGGTATGCAACAAAACATGCATGGCAGCTGACAAATCCACATTTCTCAGAGTATGCAGAATTCTTCCCCAAAGACAAAAACAGTCTGCTATGAATAGAAAATGGTGGTTAATGGTGGTGATGTCACTTCCAAATGTCTACGCTGAAGTGCAAAGTAGCTGTTCATGCCCATTTGGGAATGCTCTCATCCTGTCTAAATGTAGAAACTGGAGTGATCAGCTAAGATGAAACTAGTAATAAGTAATTGGCTTAAAATGTTTGTGTAAAAGACACTACAAAACTATAGAAAGAGAAACATTCAAAAGCAAGTGCTTGCAGAACTGCACACAAGAATATACAGAAAGTGTTCTGCAGCTTCACAGGCTTAATAATATCTGCCACTTGTAAAGGATAACTATTTTATATTATGACCACCAAAGACCTCCCAGCTGCAAAATTTGCAGGCTGAATTATTAGTGTCTTAATTTCAATTACCTTCTTCCATATGAGACTTGTGATACCAAGAAAAACATTCATTCTGAGAGGATGGGTAGATAATTTGACAGGAATGACAGGATATAAAGAAAGCATTTTTTTTTTTTTGTCAGAAAGACATTTAACTGAGCAAGAGGTTAGAGAACAGTAATTAATCGTTTAATTGTTTTGAAAAGGCAAGCACTAAAAAGTATGACCTTTCATTGACAGTTTGTTGCAATGGTACATTAATTATTGCTGAATTGCAATGGGTCTTCTCTGGGAACACATGACATTCTCATTAATACCAGGCAGGTTTAGCACGGTCACGACTTTTGTAGCAAATTCCTAATGCTAAATTAAAGAACTATTTGGCTCTTGGTCTGGTATGTCCAGAAATATTAATAGAACTTTTCTCTGTGAAATATTTCTTTCATTTAAAAATTAGTAATTCTCATGGTCGGAGGAGCTGGCAGAATTTAATTAAAGAAACATCCTGAAAAAGAAAAAATGGAGAACCTAGACAGACAGGAAGAGGTTTTTTATCTGTTGGATATTTTTCTTCTAAATTTTCACAACAGCTTTTGCAAAGTTCTGTTCTTCAGTCTAGGAAAGTCAAGGAACAAGTCTTGAACTCTCAAATAAAAAACATTCTGATGGGGATCACACTGCATTGATTCATTTTGAAGGCAACAGTGTTGAGAAGTAAAACATACCAATGTGAGATGCAAAGAGATGATGCGACAAAGAAAGTATGTCCATTCCTGTAGTTGATTCATTTGGAGTTTGTTTCTGGTTTGTTCCTTCTGCTCTAAATTAGCCACATCAGACTGCTCGACTGTCAGAATAAACAGGTTGTTCTGTCAAGGTGTTGGGAAAACAAGGCATCTACACATAGTGCAGAACCTCCTCTAGGAAAACCTTCTAAAAAAGAAGTAGTCTGGGAAAATCTTAACATGAGTGTAGAAACATTTTAATTGCTTACAGTTTTTTAAGCTTGTGAAGAGTCCTGAAAGTATGACATAATCCTCCAGTGTCCTCTCCTGCTCATTTGCATGTGTTCTCTGCAAACACGAGGCCTACTGTTTCCATCCTAACATAGCAAAGGATAATCTCTCCCTTTAGGGATTATTCATTCAGTTGGAAGAAGAGATTTTGGGGTATGCTGTTAAAGCACAGAAGACACAGCACTCACCTCTAAATGTGATAACAATTATTTGGCTTGGTGCTTCTAAATGTCAGTCGCAACAGGGCAGGCCATCTTCACAAGGCTAAAGCCAGTAAAAACTGTAGTTTAGTCAGGGACTTGTTTCACAAACAGATGTTCAGCAGGATAAGTTTGGATGGGCTGCTCTGGAGAGCTAGCTAAAAAGAAGAAAAAAAAATCACAACAGTAACCACAGCATCTTCTGAACTCTTGAAATAATTGCACACTAAATTTGCATTGTTCATACCTTACAAATCTCTTCAGAGGACAGGTGTTCCACATGTATTTTTATTTTGAAAAGCTTCTGGATGCTTTCCTTAGAGCATTATTTTTTTCCACTGCAAAGCAATGTCAAAGTGGACAACTCTGCAGAGAGCAGAGACAATGAAGTGTTCTTAATACCAGTTTTGAAAATCTCCTTTTGAAGCATACACAGTTTTTCTCCTTGGTAGCCACTTCATTTTCTTCTCCAAGGCATAGCACAGAAGCCAGGATGAGTAGCCAATCTAAACAGTCTTCAAGTGCTAATGAATCTTACATTAATTAATTATTAATGAACACCTGCATGTCTTGACACAGTAAAGAAGAAGCATTTGGGCTGAGAATCCAAGCTATCATAATCTGAAGGAGAACAGCAGAAGGTAACTCATGATCTCTGTGAGCAGCTAAGCTGTTGACTGGTCTTCTCTGTACTGCAGAGCAGCTCTGGCACAAGAGGAGGTTGGTAGTGGTGCCTGGGACAGAGCAACAAGGCTCCACAGCAATGAGGCTGCCAGCCCACGTTCTTCCAGACAGCTGACCTCTCTCTCTATTGCAAAATATCACAAATTCTCTATTTCTCTAAGCAGAGAACAAATTCTTAAATCACATCTTAAGGCTCTAATTTAGAAGTGACATAACCTGAATTCCACTTCAACTGTGAATCAACCAACACTTTCCTGAATATACCACTTGTATGTATACGGCCAGAGGCATAGGGACAGATGTTTTTTTAATTCTCTCTAGAAAGAAAGAAACTGCCTGTTACCACATATGCTCTAGTTTTCTTCTAGATACTATGACTACTAAAAAGCAAAAAGACATTTTTTCAGCAGATGTCAGTTTAACACTCTGCCTTCCTTTCTTTTCTAGAGAAGAGAAATTTAGCTCCATAGGTTTTTGCACTAATCCTTTCTGTGAGATCACCAGCAGTCATTCAAATGTCAATAGACCAGAGCTGCTGACATCAATAATTTCTGGGGTACAATCAACATAATGCTTCAAGGTTATGTAGTTGGTGTCCAAACTTTAATCCTTGAGGTTCCAAAAGTTCATCATTTAACCAGGAAGTCTGTCACACAAATACTTGCCTATCATTTCAGTTCAGTCTCAAGTAATCCCTAGCTACTGCTGGCATTACTTCCCACTCATTTATATTGTCTTCTTTGTCTGCTACTTCTCTCATTTTCCTTAATTTTTTTCTTCAATATGGCTACTGCAAACACAAGCAGAGCTGCCTCCACTGCCATTAGAAGCCCTTCTTGTTCCTAGTCCAAAACCTCAGGGAACTATGTAAATTTTTTATTATTATTTCCATTCTTGTTTTAAGAATTTTGCGTAACAGTAACCTTCAGTGACAAGTAGAATATATTTTTATAGGAGAATGTTTTGGAGTGGATGATCAAAAATACTCATTTAACTTTTATTTCAGTTTTCTAAATATAGGAGTGCAACTGCTTTCAAGATGTCATCAACATATTCAAAAAATAATTTATGAGTCAATAAAAGACATAGATATAAATTAGATATAGAGAGATATATGTAGATATGAATGTAGATTATAGATAGATATAGATATAGATGGATATAGATTATATAGATATATATAGATGATATAGATATAGATATAGATATAGATAGATAGATAGATAGATAGATAGATAGATAGATAGATAGATAGATAGATAGATAGATAGATAGATAGATAGATAGATAGATAGATAGATAGATGATAGATAGATTATATAGATACAGGTATAGATACAGGTATAGATTAGATAGATATAGCATAGATAGATAGATAGATAGATAGATAGATAGATAGATAGATAGATAGATAGATAGATAGATAGATAGATAGATAGATAGATAGATAGACAGATAGACACAGATAGATTTTAAATACTTTTTTAGTCCTTAGCATGTTAAACTGGAAAAATCCCATAATGGGAAAAGAAAGCATGGGAGAGCAGAATCTCTCTAGTTAGAGTCTTCCTAAATTGGGAGAGCAAACCTGACCCTAGAAGAGACATAGATGTAGTGGAACAACACAGCTAGAGAAACAGTGGCATGGAACCTCTCCCAAGTCCATTCAGAGTTTTGACAATATGAGCAGTAAGAACTCTGAGCAGCAATTATCCCCTGGCTTGTTCTATTCTGCCTGTATCAATGATTTATTGGAGTCACCAACAAGGAACATATGCACATTTTATCTATTTTCTTTTTTTATATGCCATATGTTTTCCACAAATAATTAAATTTTTATAGTTAAACTAAGGCATCTAGACATAGCACTAGCTATCTGTACACAGACATCTCAGCACTGGCTTTGAGAATGATTAAGCCATGAAATCCTTCTTTCAGAGAGGACAAATTGTGAGATTGGACCTTGTTTTGTGCTTTAGGAGATTCATTACTGGAAGTAAAAAATATCTTGATTTAGGTTAAGGATTAAATCGGGTTACAAAGAGGGGAGATATCATCCCCCAGATAACCACATCTGCAGCTACTGGTTTATAAGAAAGGTTTCACCAAAGTGAAAAGCTTCTCCCTTCTAACCATGTAGAAGCAGCAGTTATGATTACTGCTCTTATGAATACGGGGCTGTGCAATGGCCTCCTGTCCCGCTTACCTGATGCTCTCACTTTGACCTAATGCCACTGCTTCGAGCACACATCAGGCCTTAACAGTGGCCTGGGTTAGTCAAAATCTGAGTTCAGTGAACTTATGTTTAACCTAGTATTACTGTTTACTTGTTTCTCAGATTCAGGCAGGACGTGCTTCACAACAGTCAGCACAGCAGTGCATTTTACAAACCTAGTGCACAGTGCTGAAATATCTTGCATCAGCTTTATGCTAGCAGCACCACCACAGACACCTACACAGCATGGTCATCACTGAAATACAGCAGTATTATCATTTCCCAAACTTACTTTCTTCCATGCATTCAAAGGAAAAATACAGTTTTCCAGTTTTTACTGACCAACTGCTTGATTAATCTTTCCATTTCAGGTGTTTGCCCAGAGACCTCCCCTTTAAACAACCTCACAATTGTTTAAACCCCCTCACACTAGTCTGCTTCCGCTTCTCCATCAACAAACACTTCTTCATACATTATAAAGGTTCTGCAGTAGATATCACTTTGAGATTGATACTCTTTTGCCATGGCTAAGGAGACATGTAGAAAAGCTTCAGGCATTTCCAGACATAATATGAGCCTCATTCTCCACCATCACAAATATTTTTTATATTATTTTTTTAATTGTGCAAAATCTTAAAAAGCAAAATCTGCCTCCTGCTGTTTTAGATAATTTTATTTTTAATTTTTTATTTATATATGCAGTTTTAGTTTATTTATCATTATATATGGCAGTCAGTTTTATAAAGGATCCCCCTTTCTGTCTGTATCAAGATCTGAATTTCCTTCTAAAGCAATTCAGAGTGAATTTTTGATCCCAGTAAATAACCAAGATGCAGCCCTTCTAACTTTAATGCTAGTCAAAATGCCAGGGCAGGAAAACGTTTCTGCAAGAGACTTCTAAGTCTTTGCTTTTTTTCCTCCCTAAATAAACTCAGTAAATCCCCAGATATAAGAGTTGTCGGAGCAAGTCAGAACTGAGAAGGATCTTCTAAATAACACTAAGTCTATCAAGCTTGAATTTTGTATCACTTCTGCTGTAGAGCTGTGCATATGTCCTTAAAAGGACTAAACAGGTATCAAAAAGTGGCTTTTGCTCAGTTCCCAGAGAAAGTTCAGCCTAACATTTCCTATTGTCCTAACATTTCACATTGTCCTGGAAGCAGTGGACTAGAAATCTAAATCTTAAAATAATTCTTTAATTAACTGGATATGCAAGGCACAGAGAAGAATTTCATTATTAAGGCTGGATACATGACAGCATCCAATTTATCATCCTAGGCATGAAGACTGAACAGACCCCAGCTAGTCAGAGCATGGTGCTAATAATGCCCAGGTTGTGGTTTTGATCACTGTATGGGCCATGCTGACTCAGAATATTCCATGATTCTGACTCACTGACACTGTGTAGAGCAAGCTGGAGCTCCGGTCTGGCCCAAGCAAGGACACAAAGACTAATGGTGAAAAGAAAAATGAAATGCTTCAAAACCTTTACTTTCTTCAAAACTCCGTAACTCACATATCAGGCTCAGTAACTAATATATTGTTTATCTTATTGCTGTCTCTGTGGTAAAGCATTCTCTGCAGGAACTGTAGGATGGATGAGGTCCCTCCCAGGACAGGAGTCATGCAAATCTGCCTGTAAGTCACTGAAATCAGAAGTGCTTTAGAGGAGAAATAAAGAGAACAAACAAGCTGGTTTGAATTCTGAACCCTCTCGTGGTGCATAGAGATGGCTGGCAGGGCTCTTGGCAAAGGCAATTTTGAGGACTGTTCTGCTCTTAGAGGCTGCCCAGGGCATAAAATGGTGTCAGATGGTCCATGCTATCTTGGGAGCAAATACAGAACAATTTCTAAGCAACATCACGAGAGCTGAGGTTTTTATCAACTGCCCCCAAATGTCGGCTAAAAAATCGGTACCTTTCTTTGTACTTTTCTTTACACTTCTGATTCCAGAAAAAAAAAGCTTTTGTGATACTGTATTGGGTCTGACTGAGGTAAAGTTCACAGCTCTTACAGTGTTGTGCTTTGAATCAGTAGCTGGACAGGAGTTGATAACACACCAGTGCTTTGGCTTCTGCCAAGCAGTGGTGTCCCTTTGACATTCCATCCCCATCAAAGGGCTGGGAGGGGACAAGATCCTGGGAGGGGACACAGCCAGGCCAGCTGACCCAAATTAGCCAAAGGGACATTCCACCCCATATCACACCAGCTCAGTTATATAAGTTAAGGGAGAGAGGAGGAAGGGGGGACATGCTTGAGTCTTCAATGTTTGCCCTCTGGAGGAACCATCATGTGTGCTGAAGCTCCCAGGAAGTGTCCAAACATTGCTGCTGATGGGAAGTAGAGACTGACTTTTTTTCCTCTCTAGCTCGTTCCCACACAGATCTCTGCTTATTGCTTTATTTTTAGGGGTGGAATGTGTTTGTTTGGCACATCCTGGTTTTTGATAGTGCAGGAGTCACGGAGGTGGTTTCTGTGAGTGTCGCTACAAGTTTCCATCATGTCCAGCAAAGCCAATCCCCTAGAGATGGCTCTCAAGATGGACATGCTTCTGGCTGACTCTGGGCCAATTAGAAATGCCAGTAATGTTTCTGCGATAACAGATTTAAGAAAAAACTGAAACAAAGAGGGACACATGCAGGGTTTTTTTTTCTAGTCAGAGAAGAGAAGAGAAGTGAACATGAGATGAGAACATGTGAGGGAAACAACAGGGGGACACCAAGCTCAGTGCAGAAGGAGGGGCAGGAGGTGCTCCAGGTGCCAAAGCTGAGATTCCTCTGCAGGCTGTGGTACAGACAGACCATGGTGAAGTAGCCGTGCCCCTGCAGCCCATGGAGAGCCATGGGGGATGCAGAGATCCACATACAGCCATGGGGATCCATGGGGATGCAGAGATCCACCCACAGCCCATGGGGATCCATGGGGGAAGAGAGATCCACCCACAGCCCATGGGGGATGAGAGATCCACCCACAGCCCGTGGGGATCCATGGGGGATGAGAGATCCACCCACAGCCCATGGAGATCCATGGGGGAAGAGAGATCCACCCACAGCCCCTGGGGATCCATGGGGATGCAGAGATCCACCCACAGCCCCTGGGGATCCATGGGGGATGCAGAGATCCACCCACAGCCCATGGGATCCATGGGGATGCAGAGATCCACCCACAGCCCATGTGATCCATGGGGATGCAGAGATCCACCACAGCCCATGGAGAGGCCCCACGCCAGAGCAGGTGGGTGCCTGGAGGAGGCAGTTTTGGAGGACTGCTGCTCTGCTCATGAGAGTGGATCTGTGCTGGAGAAGTTCACGGAGAACTATCCCTCATAGGAGGCACCCCACGGCCTCACAAGGGAAGGGCTTCTCTACCAGAGCAGTGGGAGAAAATCTCAGTGATGAACTGACCAATACCCCATGTCCTGTCTCTCTATGCTGTCAGTGGGAAGGAGGGAGGGGTTGGAGGGTAAAAAGGTGTTTGCAATGGTTTATTTCTCATTATCCTCCTCCGATTCTGTTAGTAATAAATTTACTTTGCAAATTTAAGTTGAGCCTGTTTTGCCATTGGAGTGTTTTCTCCCAGTCCTCATCTCATATCATGCACCCTTCATTAATTTTTTTTCTCTCCTCTGCCCAGCTGTGGTAGGGGAGGGTGAGTAAGCAACTTTCATGGGTGCCTGGCATTTGGCCAGTGTCAAATCACGGCAGCTACAAATCTAATCTCTACAGTAACCTTTGGAAACTTTAAGTCATCAAACTCACCAAACCATTTATCTTGCCTCTCTGCCAGTTAACATGCTGGAAATGTGGTTCAACTCCCATCAGAGCTAGTGGGAAGATTTCACAGTTAGCTCTTGAGGTGTTTAACAATAGTTCTATAATTTCAGGATGGATTCATAGCATTTCATGCTTAACAGCAACGCCTTGCTAAGAAAAGAAATAATAGTCCTTCTTGTTGTGAGAGCTACTGCCCATTATAAGCTACTGAACATAAACTTGAAAATCAGCTAAACCATATATGCAAGCTCTTTTGGCCAAGTGTGTTGGTTTCACGTGGTGAGGGGGAGGGGTGGATTCACCTCAGGGATGGCTCCATAAGGCTGGGGAGTGGGAGGGACTCCGTCTCTGGGAGCTTCCCCTGTGAGCTGCAGGAACCAATCAGAGAGCTGATGTGGTGATGGACAGCTTGGGAAACCAATGAAAAAGTTATTTCGCTTTCACAAATCACAGTGAATCAAGTTAACTGCTGGGTCATTCAGTTTCGTGCCTCGGGAGGTGCGCGGATCCATGGCTGGGGTCCCAGCCCGGCTCCGGGCTCGGCTTCGGGCCTGGCCCAGCACCCCGGCCCCGGCTTGGTGGCGGGCCCGGCCCTGCCGCATGGTCCCGGCCCCGGCCTAGTGGCCCCCGGCTCCGCATGGCACCGGCACCGGCTTCCACGTGGCAGAGGGGCTTCCAGCTGCCCATGTTGTTTCTTCACGATCTGAATACAATCTTAACTTCTTTATGCCTGGATAAGATCCTCAATTTCCTAAGCTTCCCTGAATAAGAAGAAATGAAGCGTGGAGACTACAAAGGTCAGCGGAATGAAGATAAAATTTCTGGTGGGAAGAGACTGAAAAGATGCAAGTAGCTGAAAACCTTTTTTGTGGGCTAAGGGGATTGTGACTTCACTAAAATTCCTTTAAACTGTGGAAAATACATGGGGGGGTTGAAATATTTGAGAAAAGGATCCTTTGCCCCGAGGGAATGGGGGGTCTCTGTTCTGGAACTGGAATATGAGCAGAGACATTTGATAGAGAAGACAATGAAGAGAATTTTGGTTTTTTAGCAGCCTGCCTTTAGAGGTGGTACCCCATGTGTGCATCGTAACCCATAACACGGCTCTGGAAGGACTGTGTAAATGTGAGGAAAATTCATGGTTCCGTAAATCTTGGGCAGATGCAGACTGTGAAGGTGAAGACACCCCCTAAGCATAAACCAAAAAAAGAAACTTGAGTGAACTGAACTAATTATTTGGGTGTATAACTGACTGAAGTGTTCTCTGTATGTTTCTGGCAAGAAATGTGGAATGAAGGGGAGGCGGGAACAATCTAGAAATCTTATTCTGAATTTTTTTGTGTTATTAATAAATTTCTTCTTGTATCGTTTTAAGTTTTTGAGCCTGCCTTGTCTCTACTCCTGAGTCCTGTCTCTAAAAAAAATTAAATATATTAAAGTTGGCAAACCCAAGTCACACTGTGACACCAAGTTAAGGAATGTTTGCTGTCCTTAAGACATGTTTCTCTTACACATGAGATAATCAGAAAACTTGTCCAGACATAAATATATAGGAAAGGAACCTTCAACATTGGGCTTGGGGAAACTAGTTTAGTTAAACAATATCAAGAAAATGTAGGAATTAGTTGATTGCAAAATAGAAAGGGGTGAAAACCCTCTGACATATGGAAGTGTAGTTACATAGGAGACAGGCATTTGCAGGCTAAGTGATTTTTGATTTTCCCTCAGAGAGCAGGGTTAGCTGCTATATTTAAAGAAGTATAATTCTGAAGACTGTAAATGCATTTACATGTAGCTGCATTTCAGAAGCCACTGAGGACACACACAAGAAGGGCAAAACAGTGGGGTGAATGTGTGTGCCATTCTTTTAGAAAGGAAAAATATTAATTGAAAAATCTTGTACAGTGAGATTTAAAAACTGAGTTTGCCTAAGTCCATCATGTAACCAGCTAATATCACGATATGCCACAAACTGAGATCTAATGTTGCAGAATCCTGCTTACTCTGGGCCTGCATCTAATGAATTCTCACTGCCTCCATGTGCTCATGGCTTCCTAATCATCCTCTTCACAGGCAGAGGAAAGCTATCGTTTTCGGGATAAATCCAGCAAATCCCCTGTGGGATGCATTTTACCACTATTTCAACAAAGTCTCTTTAGTGTGACAGATGCAACTTGAAGCTTCTTTCATGTTGGTGTTTTAGTTTCCTCTTCCACAATCTAATAGGTGGAAATTTTGATGAAATAAGCTGAGAAGCACAAACTGAATCTTTGAACCTACAGTGATGAACAGTTTCAAAGCTTTTGCAAAGCACACACCTGGGGTATGAGATTAAGATCTTATTTTGTAGTTCATTCCTACTTCCATACATCAATTCCTCCTAATCATGCAGTATGTACACGAAATGTAACTTGCCCTGTTAAAGAAGATACGAGTAAAATAAAGAGTCACCTAAAGGCCAGACATAATGTAGTCCAAAGGCTAGTGAGAAAAATCCATGTAGCACATGGCAGGTTCACTGGGGAACTGAATCAGCAAATTATCAAGCATTCTTTTCAATTTATCATAAGTGGGAAAAAAGGCTTTATTATTTTGCACAAACATTTGGAAGCATATTTAAACCAAGGCTTTTTATTGAAAGAGTAGAGATGCGGCAGGCCCACTTCTATTCAAGCATGAACAGTCCAGCTCTAAAAAAAGACCTCCATAAATCATTCCTGTTGCTTTACAAAAATTTATTCCTGTCCTAGAAATTGATGCAGAAGTCCAATAGATTTCTTTCAGTGAGGAGGAAGGACGTGTGAGTTTTTATTGTCCCTGTGGAAAGGAAAATTAGGTGCAAAGCACAGCTTGCACCAAAATAGTTGGCTAACTTCACTGCCAGAGGATTTAATGGAAAATGAACAATATATGCTGTAAGAACATATCAGATTGTAACTTTTTAAATGCATATCTGAAGTGTTCAGAGCATCAGGGCTTACTATATTCCTGTATGATTGGAAAAAACACTGGACATAGTTTGTGAATGTTAACAATGTTTTATTAAAGAAATAGCAAATTAAGAGAGACAAAAAATATTTCCAGGAAGACTGAGTATGTTCTGTAGGCTCAAGAAGACATCCAAATTCCAAAATAAGGATGATCAATTCCCAGAATCAAGGAATCATGAGGTAACAGTTTCAAGACTGAAATACTAGTGGTGACAAACTTGGAGATGAAAGTGGGAACCATTTTCTATCAACTTTCACTGCAATGACTCAGGCATTCTATAACCATGTACCTGTGTAATGTTCTTGTTGCTAGCTACAGGTCAGAAATCTTGTACTTAATTTACAAATCCTCAGGACTGAGGATGGCCAGTCTTTCTCCAGAACGTTTTCTTTTACTTTCTTCATACAGTACAGCCATGACATTATGCAAGTAGAAGTAACAAAACCTTATTTTCAATAAAATATTACCTTTCTGGCTCTAGCCATAATAAGCTTGTGTATAGAAATAAGGACCTGGTACAAAAGGAGGAGGCTTCAGAATTAGAGACACAGGAAGTGGTGTAGAGCTCACAGGCATGGAATGAGAAGACATAGGCCAGGGCCTTGGCACTCATACCTCTTGGGTATAAGCAACTTCTCAGAAAGAAATACCTTGGACCCAGACAAAATTTGGTTTAGGGTTATAAAGACAAAAAAGAAGTCTGGAATGAGCACCATAAAAGCATAAATTCAGACATAATTGGTGCAGACCAGTGAAAAAATAGCAAAGCTGAAAATGCATGTCAGTAAGCAAAGGGTCAGTGCCTTGTCCCAGGTAACAAGCAACAGGATGAAATGAAATGACATCAAGATGCACCAGGGTCAGTTCAGGATGGACATAGAAAGAATTTCTTTACAGAAAGGGTGACCATGTCAGAATGGGCTGCCCAGGGAGGTGCTGGAGTCACCATCTTTGGAGGTGTTCAGGAAATGACTGGACATGCCACTAAGTGCCATGCTCTGGGAGACAAGGTGGTAGGGTGGGTAATCAAAGGTTGGACATTGTAGGAGATGTTACTTCCCCCAAAATAGACCCCTGGGATTTGGTTCCTTAAACAAAGAAATTCCTTAAAGCAGGGCCCCTTTTCCTTATCAAAACTTCTGTTATCTCTTAAGATTTCTATTTTGGTTCTTAAAGTCATAATGTAGTTGGTCTTTTTCTTATTTAGAATTTTAAGGTAATTGGTTAGTTTGTAATTTGTAGTTTTTATTGGTTAGAAGTTCAATCCTCTAGAAAGCTATAATAGCCCTTTGTTATATTATGCAATTAGACCGTTGTTAGCCAATCCCTTTGGAGATATAAAGTCATCTTTGGAATCTTTGCAGCACGATCTCAGCCTTTGTTCTCCACTAGCGCGTAGCTGGGGCTTTGCCACGAGAGTTCTGACCTATTTGAACAATGGTAGCATCCCGGGGTTGGAAAGTATCCAACCCCAAAACAGATACAGGACATGATGATCTGGAGGTCTTTTCCAACTTAAATGATTCTGTGATTTTGTTAAAAATTATCTTAAGTGAAAGCTAGAGAAAAAAAAAAATCACATAACCATCATATTACTAATAGTGAGAGACCTAGATACTGATGACTCACCACAGCATTCCACCACCACTATGAAATTACCAACCTTACTTGCAGGAGAAATAGAGGAAATCACCAAGAAAAATTGTACAAGATTAAGTATTTGGGCTTAATTTATTTTTATTCCTCTCCCCCTACCCCATTATCAGACTCTTAATTGCATTTGAAAATACATCCTTGCCTTACTATCTCTTTGCCCATAGACAAAATTTTAAGCCCAGCAATAGCAGATGCAAGCTTTTCATTCATTCAGAAATGCCATTACCACATGCAATATAAAACTCAGGCCAAGGTGACAATTGTCTCTCCTTTCACATAGAGACATTGACCATGGAAGTCTCACTACAGAGAGAAACCTCTGAAGGGTACAGCAATAAAGAGTGACACAAAGAGATCTTGGAAGGAGGAGAAAGCCTTGTAAACTCAAAGTCTATACATCTGCAGGACAGCAAAACTGCATAAGCCCCTTGCCTACCTTTTTCCTGCGACAATATCAGACATCCTGGCTTTTAGGCCATGTTGTTTCCAGCAAGAAAAGACAACAGCCAAGGCTCTGAACTAGGAAGGAGTCAGTGTTAGATTGGGTAGTCTCACTCAGCAGCATTAGTCTTCCCTTCTCAGTGTCTCCAAGGCTTTTCTTACTCTCCTCCTTCCCATTTAAGAACCGTTCCCTGCACACCTTCCACCTAAATCTTGCATTCTCACAGCAGTGATGAAGTGTACATAAAACCAACAATAGTTTTGTGTGCCTTACTATTCTTTTTGAAACAAAATACTTCCCAGATCTAAAAAGAGATCTACGATTATGTTTGGGAAACAAAATTGTGTTTCCTGAATTCTGTTTTAATAGTAACATAACTTTTAAGTCTGAAACATCAAGATTAACTTACAGGTTGCTATGACAACACATTCCCCAGATAGATTCAGTTAAATATAGGAGAGAACTGAGAAGAACAAAGAACAATCTGCAGATAATTCCTTTCATTCCAAACGAAAGCAACCTATTCCAGGATTATTCTGTCTGCACAGAACTGAGTTTGGTAGCAGTTAAGCCACTCAATTGGGTTGCATCAGCTTCCACTTCTATTGTTTGTTACATCCCTTTGTTTTAATACTACCTTTATTTGCAAGCCCAGACACAGCACCACAGTCCAATTTTGCCTGTTCCTTGAAACTTTCTGTATCCTCTTTTCCCATCTGGGATATTCTATATTTGCTATAGTACACTATCATTATTTAAACTTCTGTGGGAAGCAGGTTCTAGGTTATACCCTGTAAAAATCATTTCACCTTTATTTGATTGAACAATAACATGTAAAGTGAATGAATACTCCCTGCAAATGTGCCCTGCTGATAACTTAATGGGTTTTTCAAGCAATCCTTGTGGACTATACAGAGTATATGTAATAGGTACAGAAGTGAGTAGCGGAAAATAAGCAGAAGCTGAGTGTTCTGTGTTCCATTTAAATTATATTAGATAACTGATATTTAAATAGAAGCAGTTTTATTGTAAAGAGTTCTCAGGAGCTTGCTGAAGCTTTGGAAGTCTAGCAGATTCACACAAAATACACTGCTACAGCAAATGATGACACACATGCTGTCTAAAGACCTAGAGTTCACCACCTTCTTTACAGCACAAGACAAAAACTTCATCTTTTTTCTTTTTGCTGAGTCAGTCGCAGTGTTTGAACTGTTACTCTCAAGAGCAATTATCCTTTTCATGACAGAATCAGGCCACGAACTTAATTATATCTTATTATTGTGGTCTTTTCCCTCCTATAACCCCTTCTTGGTTTTTCTGGACACAAGATTCTCAAAATATCAGGCAAAACTACAGAAGTAGAAGCAAAGCAAATCAGCTAGTTTGGAAGAAACTGTGAAATACAATGATGAGTATTAAATTAAGCATTATTATTAAACATATTTAATTATCAAAATTTTCCTCATGCCCAGCGGAAACCACCTCAATAGCATTAACTAAAAAGCAATATTCTGTTGCCGTACCAGGCCATATATATCCCCAAAACCTGGGGATGTCTTTTTGCTCTCCTCTTCACAAATTCTAATCCTAAATGGGGGCAATGAAAAAAGTATTCAAGAAAGTATACAGGAAAGTATCAGGGAGCCTGCTATAATCCATATAAGTTTACTGAAGTAGTGATCTGAATCCAGGTAATTTGTGTTTAATGTGTTTTCAGGATTTACTAACAAAGTCTGAGCCACGTATTCAAGCTACAGAATCCAATTTAACATTGTAAACATGTCATCTTTTATAAAGATAGCAGATTTACTTCTTATTTTAATATTGAAATTGTCAAATTTCAGCTTCCAGCCACTGAATCCTATTTTTCCTTTGTCTTATAAGGTCCCTAATATCCCTTTTGTGCATTAATACAAGTCACCTCTCAGTTTCCTCTGATAATAAGAATTAACTGAGCTTCTCAGGCCTGCTTTCCTGTCTTGGACCTATATTAGTACGCTTAAAACTTCGCACTGATATCCTTCTCTTTATCCTCATAATTTTGGATTTGCATCTCTTCTCTCCAAGGTACTCTTCAGCCTCAGATGTATGTCAAAGACAGGGCAAAAAAGTCTGCAAGAGCAGGAGTCGTTCAGCCTGGAGACAGAAGGCTCCATAAGGACCTTACAGTAGTTTTCTAGTGCCTATGAAGCCCACAAGAAAGCTGGAAAGAGACTTTTTATGAAACCAGGACAGACAGCAAGAGACCTCTCTTACGGAAAAATACAAAGGAAGATCATCCTCTTGATGAGTCTCTGCAATCCTTTGTAGTATATTTGTCAGCACCTCTAAACTATCATCAGCTTTGAACTTTGAACACAACCCACACCTAGGACAGCTGTATTCCCTGGCAGAATGGCAGAAGATTTCTCCTCAGCAGACATGCATTACATTTCCTCTGTAGAGCTGGCAACTAAAGATGTGCTTTCATGTGTGTAACTTAATTATGACCCTAAATGTACTGCACATTTTTCAAATGCTCAGTTCATGGCCCTCCTCTAAGTAGTCTCCTACACTCATTTGTATTCAACTTTTAAATTTTTATCTGGAAATTACTGCGGGTTTGATTTAACAATTCCATCTCCCCTTGAACATTTCTAACAGTCTTACATGTTCTGGAAACTGGTGGCCTTTTCAATTTCAACTACACCACAGTGAAAGGGTAGCACCAATACTTTTCTGAGAAATGCATTTCTCCTCAGCCAAGTTCTGCACTTACTGAAGTCCTAAACCAAGCTTAGCTACCTAGTTAAATTACTAATAGAAAGGAGCAATAAATCTAAATAAGCAAGACTGCATGAGTGAACACAACTCACAGCTGACAGAGATTTCACATAAGGAAGAATCAAGCTACATTTATTTCGGTCAGCTAGAATCTACAGAGGCCTTTACCTTTTGTTCGTGAAGATTTGAGACCATGGAATTTCACTCGAGGTTGTTGAACTACCACATCACCATACATAGTGTTGTTTTATCCATTAATTAATCCAAATCTCCTTTTCTCATTTTAAGGTGAATGGAGTTTTAACACCTATTAGAAATTTAGCAGGTATGCACCAGCCCTGACATTTTTTAAAAATACTTCTTCCACTTTATCAGCACATGGTGTTTTCAGATACTGCTTCAACAAAGATAGTCATGACTTAACAGAGGAATGCACTACATATTGTGCTCATAAATGGCAACAAGGAGCAGCCATAAAATTGTGAACAAGACTTCGTTTGGATTTTTTTTAGCAACTGAAGTTCAGCAAAACTGAAAAAAAACCTTGATTTTCCAAGTCCCAAGACACACTTTAAAAGAAGCTGGGAAAAAATGCTTTGACTACACACCTTTAAAATCCAGCTTTCAAAAAGAAAAAAAGTATAGCCAGAACATTACATATATATGATTTAAAATTAATAAGTCCCAGAAATAGAAAGGTGTTCTGGAGTACAGCAGTTCAAAAACATAATGAATAATGACAAAGAGTTAAATAATCACTCACACTACAAAAATCAAACAACACCAACTTCTCAAACATCTGTACACTAGCTATATTTATGCTTAAACCACATGTGAAATGTGTATGGTCTGTGAAAGTCACAGCCATCTTAAATCAAGCTCTATCCCTTTCATTTCACTATTATTTGTGTGCAAACAAATGGAACAGGCTTTTAAAAGTTGTTTTAAGACACTCCTGAACATGGTCTCCCCATTAGCCTTTATTATACAATCCAAGTTCTGAGAAGATTTAGTTAATGAGCATTGGCATAAAAGAGAACTTTGCTCTCATTTGCATCGGTGTCTCCAGTAGGCAGTCTAATCCAGATGGTATAAATATAAATGAAATACTAGACAGAGCAAAGTGAGCAAAGGATAAAATTTATGGGATGGGGACAAAGTGGGTGGGAAAGAGGGGAACCACAGTATCATTCATTCTATTAAATATGGGACTAATGGCATTCACAAAAACAGATGATGAACTTATGATAGTGGGGCATAAATACAGCCTGTGATTATTAGAAACAGCTACATGCTGCCTTGTTTTTCTTTGCTGAGTGTTAATGGTGGGGAGTACAACAGATGGGTATGCATTAGCTTATTTCTTATCTTACCATTGCAGTTCTGGGGTGCTGCTGTATGGGAGGAAAAGTGACCCAGTGGTTTGGTCGATTCCAGAGACAGAGGTTCAGTTGAATACCTGTACCAACAGCAGTACCAATATCACAAGTACTACTCAATGAAACACATGCATAACGTACACAACATGCAACTCCATAGGATGCAACACCATCCAATCCTGAGCATTACAATATCATATCAAGAGAGTACCGTGACAACACCCCATGGAATACACACCCCATGAGTCATTGCACACAAAAAACCCACCCTGCAGTCCAATAAATAACAGACAATGTCATACACACAATACAATTGCATACATACCATACATACCATGACAGAAAGTGCAGTGCAATGCACAATATGTGCTATATAATACAACCTCATACCATGCAGTACAATACATACCTACAAATAGTATAATGCCATACAATACAAATACAGAGAATTCCAAATACAGTACAAAATACTACTCAATCCATTAGAATACAACACAGACAAGACTAAGAAACTAAGACAATAAATACCATACAACACACAGTTCAATATGATATACTATCCATTAACATACATGCTCTGTGGGATATATTTAATGTATTTTTAAAAATTTGAGTATTTATATAGACATAGTGAAGATATATTGCATGATTTGCATGGAATTTTTTTTATGCAGCCCTGGAAGCTAGAATATTAAATGTCCGTATAGCAATCAGAATATAAAAAACATAATAATGCAAAAGATGAAAAGATGGTAAAATGTCAGGAAAATAATAGATTCTAAAATGCAAAAGAAATGTTCTGAATGTCAAGTCTGAACCTCTCCTGACAAAATTTTAAATCATTTACACACTGTGTTACTGGGAAGACTCAGGAAAGAACAAATCTTTTAGTCTAACCTCAGTGCCTGGAAAAATGATAAACATTGTATTATGTGCTTCTGACAGACAGGAAATGCAATCATCAGGCATAGTCAGCATGAGTTCATGAAGGGAGAGCACTGTGTCACTAATCTGGAATAAGATCATCTTCCTTGTGAGCGAAGGCACAGGGGTGGACATGGCATTTCTAGATTTTTGCAATTTCTTTAATGCTGTTCCTTACAGCATCTTTCTGGATAAGTTGCCCATCTGTGCAATGATCAGGTGCACATTCTGTTAGGTGAGAAACCAGCCTGTAACATTTGGAAGCACTTCCTTAACAAGAGGGTAAGGTCAAACACTGGAACAGACTTTCTAGTGAGGTGGTTGATACCCCGTACCTGAGACTACATTAAAAAAAGGCATTTGGACAATGCTCTTCACAATGCCCTTTAACTTTTGATCAACCCCAGGAACATATTATATTGAACTGTATGTATTTTACAGTGTTTGGTACTGTATTTTGTGCAATAATTTCTTTGCTATTGTAATTTATGTTGTTTCAATTTTTCTTCTGTTTTGTAATGTGCTACATGTTGAATGTGTTTGGTATTGTTTATATCACACTGTACAATGTTAACTGCATTGGATGCCACTTACAGATGTATTGTAATGTGTCGTATTGTATTGGGATTTTTTTTTTCCACACTGCATTCCATTTTGCCTGTTGTATAGAGGGTACTGTATTTTTACTTGTTATATTTTCCATTGTGCTTTTGTTTTGTATTTTTCATATAGTGTTGCATTGTAGATCCTTTTGCATTTTGTATAGTAATACTGTGTCATATAGCGTTTCTTGTATGGTTTCTTTCACTCTTATGCATATTTCACTTCTATGCATTTTATTTATTATGCGGTTGTCATTGTTTTGGTATTGTACTGTAACATTGTTCAATATTTTGCATTGTAGTGCATCCCCCATCACAGCTCTGGCACCACACAAGATCACACAAAGCATGATCATACACACAGCACCTCTCAGGAACCATCACTGCTAAACACAGGGGACCAGCTGACTGGCCCTGCTGCTGTCCCAGATCCATGCAATGGCGCAATGCTGGTGTCCATCACCATCTATCGCCTCCAACGAAAACCTTTCCATAGGAGGGTGGGTGGGTGTGGATGTGTGGGTGTGTATGGAAAGCATTCTAGTAATATTATTGGTAAAGTGCTATGGTTTGGAATGCCTTGTATGCCCAGTAATGTAAAATCTGGCATTTCCTGTACGGTAGAGTATCATAAAATCATAGAACGGTTTGAGTTGGAAGGGACCTTAAAGATCATGTATTTCCAAACACCCTGCTGTAGATAGGGGCAGCTTTCACTAGGCCAGGTTGATTAAAGCCCCATCTAACCCAGCCTTGAACACTCCAAGGGATGGGGCATCCACAGCTCCTCTGGGCAACTTCTGCCAGTGCCTGTCCAACCTGACAGTAAACAATTTTTATCTAATACCTCCCGTAAACTTACTCTCATTTTAAAGCCATTCCACCTTGTCCTATTACTTCATGCCCTTGAAAGTAGTCTCTTTCTGTCTTTCTTGCAGGCTTCCTTCAGGTACTGGAAGGCTGCACTTTGGTTGCACCAAATCCTTCCACTTTCCAGGCTGAGAAATCACAATTCTCTCAACCTTTCCTCACAAGAGAAGTACTCCATCCCTCTCATCACAGCAGTGGTTTTCCCCTAGGCTCACTTCATGTCCTTCCTGTGCTGGGACCCCAGAGCTGGGTGCAGGGCTCCAGCTGGGGTCTCACAGAGCAGAGCAGAGGGGCAGAATCCCCTCCCTCCCCTGCTGCCCACGCTGCTTTGGATGCAGCCCAGGACACGTTTGGTTTCTGGGCTGGGAGTGCCCCTGGCTGGGCCATGTCCAGCCTCTCACCCCAAGTCCTTCTCATAGGGCTGCTCTCCATCTATTCATCCCACAGTCTGGGTTGATGGCAGGGGTTGTCCCGACCCAGGCGCAGCACCTTGCACTGGTCTTATTAAATATAGTATTATTTGGTATGTACTGCATGCATCATGGATATTATTTTTGTCATTGATATTATATGTATTGCATTGTGTTGTATACCTTTTAATGCATTGTGTTCTATATTTTAATTGTCTTTTGTATTGTGTTATAATTTGGGTAGTATTGAGTATCTTACTGTACATTCTGTGTGTGGAGAGGCCTGGTATTTGTTGTACTGTGCAGTATCATATGTATAGTACTGTATGTTGTGTTTCATGGTATATAATAGTATCCATTCTATTGTATAACATATCACTATCCATTCTATGGTGTTTATTGTTCACTCTTTTGGGGCTGTTATGTGTTTTATTGTGTGTAGTACTTTTTTCTTTTAATATATATAGTGATTATATTTTAGGATTGTACTCTAGGTATACTATTTTAGATATTGTGCATGCTGTATTGTATAGTTTGTAGTTCTTGAATTAAATTATCTGTATTGCATGCTGTGGTATGTGTGTGTGCTGGTCTCACGTGCTAGACGGGAGGGGTGGATTCGCGTCAGGGACAGCTCCATGAAGTTGGGGAGTGGGAGGGACTCTCCCATCTCTGGTAGCTTCCCCTGTGAGCTGCTGGCACCAATCAGAGAGCTGATTTGGTGATGGACAGCTCGGGAAGCCAATGAAAACTTATTTCACTTTTACAAATCACAGTGGATCAAGTTAACTGTTCTCTCTTTCGGCTTCTCGCCTCCGGAGGTGCGGTGGTCCCTCGTTGGGGCCCCGGCCCAGCTCCGCGCTCGGCCTGGGGCCCGGCCCGGCACCCCGGCCCCGGCTCTGCGGGGAACCCGGTTTGGGACCCCGGCCCCGGCTTGCGGGGGGCCCGGCCCAGCCGCATGGTCCCGGCCGCGGTTTACCCCCGATCACATGACTCCGGCAGCCCCACGCAGCCCGGGCTCCACTCTCCACGTGGCGTGGCCGAGTGGGGGTGTCAGGGAGCCACCAAAGGCTCTCCCTTTCCCCTCCCCTCCCTGTTCTGAGAGAAGAGGCTTCCAACTGCCCATGTGATTTCTTCATGATCTGGATAAAATTTTAACTTCTTTATGCCTGATACTCGATCTCCTGAGCTCCCCTGAATGAGAAGGAATAAAGCATGGAGTCCACAGAAGTCAGCAGAATGAAGATAAAGTTCCTGATGGGAAGAGATTGAAAAGATACAACTGATAAGTAGCTGAAAACCTTTTTTGTGGGGCTATGAGGGGATTGTGTCTTCACTAAAATTCCTTTAAACTGTGAAATATACTTGGGGAGGTTTGGGTGCTTGAGAAGCAGACTTTTTGCCTTGGGGAAATGGAGCTCTCTCTCTGTTCTGGGACTGGAATATGAACAGAGACATTTGATAGAGAACGAGATGAAGAGAATTTTGTTTTTCAGCAGCCTGCCTTTAAAAGTAGTACCTCGTGTGTATTGTAACCCATAACATGGCTCTGGAAGGACTGTGGGAATGGGAGGAAAATTCATGGTTCTGTAGGTCCCAGGGTGATGCAGACTGTGAAGGTGAAGACACCCCCTAAGCCTAAATCAAAAACGGGACTTTTCTCTCCTGAGTGAACTGAAATGATTATTTAAGTAGATATCTGACTGAAGTGTTCTCTGTATGTTGTTGTTAAGGAATGTGGAATGAATGAAAGGGGAAGAGGGAACAATCTAGGAATCTTATCCTGAATTCTTTTTGTGTTAGTAATAATTTTTTTCTTGTACCCTTTTAAGTTTTAAACCTGCCTTGTCTCTACTCCTAAATTCTATTTCTAAAAGAAATTAAATCTATTAAAATTGGCAAAACCCAAGTGACACCATGACAGTGTGGTATTATAGAATCACAGAGAGAGGGATGTGAACCAGTCAGAAACAAGGTCCAAGCATGAGGATCAAGGAAAGCATTTCACTTCCAGGCAGATTTCTTGCAACTAGTTATATCTTTAACTGAGTCCTGTTTCAAAATGAAGGCAATTAGAAGTATTTCATTGGCTGTATAATTTAACTTTCAATCAAAGAGAGCTTTTCACTTCTCATTCCAGGGTAATAGCAGCAGTTTTTAACCTCCGCTAGACAGCTGGCTAGCACTTCCAATGGACATCGAAAACAAAGAACAGCACTCATTCCTGCAACTTCCTCAAAATTATAAGGAGGCTAACGGAGCATGGCCTCGGGAAGGTACTCCTACATTGTCACTACTTATTACCTAGGCTGTCCTAGGCATCCATTGCTTGCTCAGTTAAGCTACCTTACAGAAAGTTTTTGCATTAATGAATAGTGATGGACACATCTGCAGACTGGTTCCTAGAATACTAGCATAGCACAGGTTGACACTAAATGTATCAAAATAAATAAATGTCAGAATCATAGCCCAGATAAATGCTGTGAAGGAAGATCAGAAATCAGTTGTTTCCTTTTATTCGTTCTTCGCTATAACTAGTGATGAATTAAATTTTGCTTTTTAATATCAGCCATCTCTGTCACATATACTCTAACCTGATTAAATAATATCATTGCCTTTGGGTCTAGATTTGATTATCTCATTCCAGAGTTGTTTATGCAACTGAAGTAAATTTCATATTTTATTCAGTTAAAGTTATTAAAGTATGTACACATAAAAAAATATAAAAGTTTTAATACGTAAATTAAATAACCTTGATATGCCATTACAGTAAT